>MU227979.1:3017712-3029439 GCA_018584345.1 Thuja plicata | reverse complement strand
ATTCTTCGGTGTAGGAACTGACTTCTAAATCTTTTTGTCTCAGATTCTATCTCTTTTTGTGCAACTGCACTTCATAATCATCAGGAAGGTAAGTTTCCTTCATCTTGGCCACCATACCTTTCCAACTGGTTATCGGGTTCTTTCCTTCTTTTGCCCTCTCATCATGGACAAACTTCCACCAAGTGAGAGTAGTTCCTCTCAACCTTGTCTTGGCTATTCTTACTTTCTGAGCTACGGTCACATTAACACAGTCAAAGTGATTTTCAAGACCTTCTATCCATTCCATGATTAATTCTGGTTCCATCTTGCCACTAAATAGAGGCACGCCTTCTAAGGACTTACCACTCATTGCCTTCAATGCTTTCAAGAATGGCTCTTCTTGAAGCACAGGGTCTGGCTCTGGAATAATGTCTTCCTCTGCCACTGCTTTGCCCTTTCCATCAGCTTCTCTCATCCGTTCACTGACTGCTGTAGTCCTAAGCTGCACTTCTTCCAACTTAGGCGCTATTTCGGCTAACTGTTCCTTCAGGAGTCTATTCTCCTCCTTTTGCTCTTCTACATCTTTTGCGAGTTCCGCATTGGTCACCATCTTGGATGAGTTGACAGACGTTTCTGTAGATAACATCCAAACAATACACACCCAAATCTTTTAGGGCTCTGATACCAATCTGATGTGGACAAAAGTCTTGTTGCTGCTATAGAACCACATTGGCTCTGCTCTGAGATATTTCTCCTAGATCTCTTAGGGTGTTCACAACCCTAAACTGAGGTAAGTCACTCTCAACTTCACCTCCTCTTCAAGACTCAGTCCCCATTGAAGTGCTTTTCGTCTTCTTCTTGCTGAACCTACACAAATAGATTCATTCTGCTCACTCAATCAATGTTCTCAGAACATTGCTTTCATTCTCTTCCCTAGCCGAACTATTACCAAGCTCGCCTAGGGTAAGATCTCCAGACTCTTTGTTGTTGCTTCTCCTACAAAAAACAAAAGGGAAACTATGTACAAGGGCTCCTCTCGAGTTCCATCCCAACACATGACTCTCACCATGGATTCAGGAATCTCAAGGGGCCATTACTGCTTACAACCCAGAACGGGTGAAGAACTAAAAACTTACAAAACAGAAAATAAAGTAACTAATCTACTTGCATGCAAAATGAACAAAGAAGTTTGATATCCACTAAACACACTATCTGCAACTTCTCATTACTGGAAACAAAACAAAATAGTACAATAATCTGCAACTCTGTGATTTCCTGTAGCTTCTCTTTTCTTCAATCTCTACTCTCTCTTCTAGCTCTCTCAAATGAAGGCTTGGGATGTTATTAATAACCATCCTCTCCTTGGAACGACCCTAACTGCCCACATATTCGCAAGCATCTCTTTAGGAACCGTTACAACTGACCAAACTGTCCATAAAAGACAAGATTCGCTTTTCACGGGCCGTTACGACTGACTTTACCGAGCAACAGTAACCTAAAACCGACCACCAGTCTAAATTAACCGACAGTGTTAACCGACACAGTGTGCTCCTCCTGCACCAGCTTTCTAGAGCTAGTCAGCTAGGGTTTTAGTGTCTTCTTCAACAGTTTGGCGGTGTCTAGAGTGGGAAACTACATTGTTATAATCTTCTTTACCATTGCTAGAGTTTTATGGAGTTTGACATCCATTTTGAGAGTGATAGTTTGCAAATTTCATGAACAGATCAAGCTATTTCAATGCTACATTTTCTAGGTATATTTGAATTAGATATCTAATGTTAATTGTTATTTGATGATTTAGGTTGCTCTTACTTTTGGCAAAAAGTATATTTTCAGAAGAGAATAAAATATGAAATTTTCAGCTTCATATATTTCTGAGTTTTGTTTATTCTTTCATGTTTGTAAAGGTGCTGCAATATTATCTTTTATCTACACTATTATTGTCGTTGTTTATATTACAAAAACAATTCAAAACATAATTAAAAGAAAAAAAAAAACACAGCACCCCCTTTCTGAAATAGGATTTAATAATAAATAATAGTAATAAAATTATAATATTAAGACAAATTAATAGAAGATAATAAAATGTAATGTAATATAATTACAAGTTAATTAAGTTAATGAAAGGTGAAGGGATACATAATGAAGAGTTGTGACTCCCACAACATAAGATATAAAAGGGAGGAGAGTTCGTTTGAAAGAGGGCAAGGAGAAAATAAGAAGAAAGGGAGTGTGGAAACTAACGAAGGATTAATGGAAGAAGATTGGAATGGGAAGAATTGATGAAGGGTTGTGACTCTTTTAAAGGGTGCTAACTGTTGATATTTTCCAGATTTAACAAGGAATATTAGAAACTATAGAGATCTTTCAATTAACTAAGCACAGGAATTTAGAATAAGCACATAAATAAGGGATAGTACCCGGATTGTAGCTCTGAAATGGTCTTCAAATCAGCGCCTTTAAACTCTCCAAGATGTATAGATATATGTATGTGCCAGGTCAGCCCACCTAGGGCTTCTTTTATTTATCTCCAAAGTGTCACCAATCTGCACTTTGTTTTGTCCTTGGATCAGATTGTAATTGCCTTAGATCTGCCTTGTGATCTGCTACAAGATCGCTCCTCCAAAGTCTGATTTCACTCCTCAAAATATGATTTAAATTCGCAGCTATTAATACCAAAATTCGCTACAGTACATAGATAGATTTTGCTTTAGCATATAGACCGAATTCGCTCAATGCTAAGCTTGTCGAATTCCACTCTAGGATGCTCGATTTTGTTAGGCATGCATAGCAGATCCAAATCGCTACTCCAAATCGCACAAGGATGATCGATTCTTGGATAGGAGACAATATGTTATGTTTTTTTATGTCTTCTCCAAGAATCGATTTACTTATATATGCAAATGGAGTGCCTCCTCAAGAGGCCGACTTGGATAATTTAAATAATAAATATATTTACCCAAGAGGACGACTTGGGCCCCCTTTAATTTATTATTTAAATTAAACCATTTATGCATATAAAAATTGATCTTATTACTAAACAATAAATATTAAATATTCCCTTATATTTAATATTATTATTTATATATCGAATTTTTATTTTTTTTGATCTATAACATATTTTATTGATTTTGGAAATAGGAAAATACATTTATGCTTATAACAGAAAGTATTTGACATTTGGGTGCCTCTGTGCCCATATTTCATCCAGTACACCCTGAACCTTACAAAAATCCCCTATCAAAACCCGCACACCCAACCAGAGTACACCATCTGGAGAACTATTCTATATAAACATATACATATTCTGTCAGTCATAACCCAGACTGTAAACCTACTAACCAACATAGCTTCAAAGAATAGGAAGCATAATACATATTTGAGTTACAAAAAACCATAGCAGGTTATACATAAGACTCTGGAAGTAGATGTTATAAAAAAAAACCATCGTCTTTACCGCACAGAAAGGCTATCATGTCGTGGCTGTTGTATCCTTTGATCCCAAAAAACACCTGCATTCATGGAGCCATAGGTAGAGGGTGCACATTACCACGGGCTTTTATCAGCAAAATTGAGCCTTCTGCAGACTTCAAGCCCATTAAGAACTTCGCCTGCCCTGACGCCTTCCTCACCATCTTCTTGGCACCTCCACATTGAAGACATTGGCAGGGTTGTCTTCTTGAAGCTCTGCAACAAACCTTGCAGTCATGGCCTGCAAAATCCTCTTCAGGGCAAGCCATTTCCTACTAATTTCATTTTTCTATTCGCCCTTGTTAACTTGACCCCACCAGTGGAGAAATGGGACGAAACCATAAATTCTTCCCTCCTCCAAGTCTTCGAAGCATTCAGAGTAGTCTGAACCAATTCCTGGCATAGCCCATTCCAGGATATGTTCCAAACTGACCAATAACTCATTTTTAAAGAGCAGAGTCATGATCCTCTTAACTTTTGCTTCCTCTTCACCCAACTCCAAGGCCCGAGCGATAAGCATTGAAACCACATCAACATTGAGCCTCCACTTGCCATGCTTGTTTTGGAATTGAGGCCCAAGAACAGCTGTGGCTGCCATTGCCAACTCCATGTCTTCAATTCGAAGCGTGCCTAACATTTTGTTCTTGCTCACTGGACCCTTAAACCCTTTCTGTTGCTTCGTGGTGTCGATGGAGAACGTGGCTTCCATGACACCTAAAGACAGTAAACTTAACAGCCCAGATGCCAATTCTCTAACACAACAGCTTACATCCGCTACAGCCTACACCTAGCCTTTATAGAAATTCAGCACTTACCATCATAATGTGCAATAACTCAAGCATTGCAAACAAGGACGCTGCCAATCCATCAGATGATGTCATTACTCAAAAGTTGTCCAAAAATGCTCTCAGCATAGCTACCCAGAGATTTCGCACAAGCCAAATCTAACTAAACATCTACTCCTGTCAGACCACTACAATGGTTGATGTCACTTCACCACCTCAGCAAAGGAAAAGATCGCGATCCAATCTCCACTTCAATTTCATGCTGCCAAGTTAAAAAGCTGATTTATAATTATTTGTAATTAATATGTAGTTTTGAAATTCGAGAAATGTGAATTTAAAAATTTAAAAAGTCTGCCATTCCACTGAGGAGAAATCATCAAACTGTATGTCATCATTTATGTTAAAAGAGGTTGCCCATTTGGAAATAACATTTGCCTCTTGATTCCCTTCCCGTCTAATATGACTGATTTTGAAATTATCAAAGGAGTCAAGGAGGCCAATCTCATCAATAATACCTTGTAAGTGCCAAGCTGTCACCGTCTTGTTCTTTATAGCATTGATAATAATTTGAGAATCACCCTGCAAGTGAATCCTCTGAACTTTTAGCTGCTGAGCAACTTTGATAGCTAGAAGGGTTGTCCTTGCTTCCACCATGTTGTTTATTCCATTCACTAGCTTTTGAGCAGCTAGAGCAATTACATTCCCCTTCCAATCCCTGGCTATAGCCCCAGCACCAGAAGGGCTTGGGTTTCCTTTGGATGCCCCATCAAAGTTTAGTTTCACCCAGTTTTCATCTGGTTGCTTCTTGTTAATTGGTGTTTTGACCCCCAATTTTCGAACTTGGAAACTTGGCCCTCTTGATAATTTTTTCATATGTTGCCCTTCAGGCTCCCCTAATCCATATTGAAAAATGCTTTGTGGAGTCTTGTTTTATGAAGGCAATGTTCAGATTGACTGTCATAACAGCGAACCAAAGGACACGTGCCATAGTTCGAGATCAAGAAAATAGGTTCAGATGGTACAAAGTGGTTCTGAACCACTTTTTACCTGTTGAACAAGTTCAGTGGTTCATAGATGAAGTTTCAAATTGTGAGTCCCAGTACAGAATCGGTCCAAATTGGTTGATTTCAGAGGTGGCTGCTCATTAAGGAATTCAGTTTCAATGATCTAAGTTTCAAAGTTCAAACCCAGGTTCAAAGCTCAGTCCAAAGTGAGAAAGTTCAGAAGTATAGTTCAGACTTTCAAGTGCGGGCCCATGGATTTCAGGTTCATTTTCAAGTGTGAAAGTTTAGAGTTACCGGTTCAGATTTAAGGTTCAAAGTCAGATTCTGATATGCAGATTCAAGCACTATGGTTCGGATTCTAGATTCAAAATTAGAGTACAGGTTCAAGATCAGTGGTTCAGTTCCAAGTTTCAAAGTTCGCTTCAAGTGTTGTAGATTTGTAATGTTCAGTAGATTTGTAATGTTCAGAAGATATAAAATTCATCACTTTTGGATAAGCATAAAGATGCAGGAAGCAGAAATTGCTCAACCTCTATGGAGAGATAAAAGCATAAATCTTGCTAAAAATATAAGATTATCTACAATTAGGGACCTCAAGTGCAATAACTAAATCATGTGGAAGAAACGACATGACCCCTCAAGGTAAAAATGCAAACAGACTACATATGAGGAAAAAGCTTATTGCGACCTCCACCTTGCAGTTAAGACCTGTGGTGTACACATGTCTTCTATACCCACGTTGCATGACTAGCAAGGTATATGGATAATCATAACAGGCGAACAAGATTTATGAGTCCCAAGTGCAAAGTAGTGTGAACTGCATGCCATTGAACGATGACACATCTAACAATTAAATCTCTTTAAGCAAATGATGGAACTCGACCCAATATCCAAACTTTGAAAGCGATCGAGACTCCCAATAGCTCATCTGGTGTCAAGATTACACTAACTATGTTTGATGGAAGAGTACAGATGTGCATGATGTCCCTAGCCACAGACTTGAAAGAAGAGGTCATGGGGACTAACATTTCTACATTGACTGCAGAAAACATGAGGGTCAATTCGCCGAGGTAAATGTTGCATAAGCCTCCAAATTAGAATTATGAAGCCCATTACATCCTGAGTACCATCTCATATGACGTAGGAGTAACATGGAGAAGTGTGCGAACTGTTCGACAAAATGTCAACTAGTAAAAGAACTCAATGCCTTCAAGACAGTATCCTGCATGATACGACTGAGTCGATGGAAGTTGGAAGCCAAAACATGTTTTCATATGGAAAGGCAGACATCGATCCCTAGTTAACGGTGAATCATGAAGGAGGCACGGGAGCAATTCTTGTCATGAGCTCAGGAATGCATAAGGACATAGCGCAAAGCCTGTCTGCGCATATATCGAATTCCCAAGGCAGTCCGAAGCAAAAGAAAGTAGAGGATCTTACTTGTTAGCAATCACAAGACCAGAACAGGCATTTGTTTACCATTTAATCATGCAAAAAGTGTTACCTATTGATAGGTTGCAGGGCCAACATGATTAATGAGCTTAGAAAGCAGCCC
This sequence comes from Thuja plicata, assembly GCA_018584345.1. Classification (NCBI taxonomy): domain Eukaryota; kingdom Viridiplantae; phylum Streptophyta; class Pinopsida; order Cupressales; family Cupressaceae; genus Thuja; species Thuja plicata. The sequence goes on along the minus strand of MU227979.1, from coordinate 3,022,645 downwards.
CATATATCAAGAGTCAATGCAGAACAATGCTAATCAAACATTTGAGATATATCTCCTGTGTGGTCAGAGAATTCTCAAAGGAACAGTTAGCCTCGGTGGTTCAAATAGAGGACCCGCGAATAGAACAGGAACATCATGGAAAAGTTTACAGTGAGAGCATACAAAAGACATTTGTGTTGTCCAGAAACTCACGAGCTCAAAAGAATTCGAGTATCGGGTGTAAGACATTGATACATCTTGCTATCCAAATACAAGTGTACCGCCATGTTCCCCAAGAAATACGGAGATAAATTTCACCATGATGCTCATCACGAAATCGGGTTTCAAATGTAGTGGAAGATGACCACGAAATGCTTGACAAAATGCCAAGATTTAAAATGGAACACTATGACCCGATTGTAAGTATGCAACTCCCTCTCAATCAATAATAGCTCTTGTTCAACCGCAAAGGGCACGAGTGCTCCGAGAAATGTTTCCAGTGCAATATGGAACGAGTATGCGCATGGTATGATCGAATGTCAGAATGCCATTCTTTGTATTATAAAGGGGAGAAGCCGACAGGAACACATGTCATACGGAATTGGATGTAATTTGACACCAAGTAATCATATAAAATTAGAAGTTAGAGTTATACGCTGTCAATGCACCATACACATATTCCCAATTGAACAGGGGAGTCGGTTATTCATTGGTAATACAGGTGGCAACAACTCATTCCAGAATTCTCTTCTAAACGACACAAGGAATGCTTACTATACTAGACGTCAACATATGTGAAGATAAATTATCAAACTATTATGCGGATGAGAGGAATGAAGCCACGAAACATTGAAAATATAAGAATGAAGAGAACTCAAGAAACGGTTATTAGAACCGAAATGCAACCAAGAAGCATTATTTATGGTAAAATTTTGGATAGTCGGGGGGTTCTTTTTTTCTGAAAGTCAGGTGACTACGGAAGGAAGAAGACTTTGGTACCAATGTAACAGGGAATAGGAGGAAATTTATATGTTTTCATTTTGTTTTTGGGTTGATTGACAGTATGGCAGAGGCAAAATAATCTTGTGTTTATTATGCTTTGTGTTCGAAATGACGAGTAATAGATATCCATCAGATCTTGGGGTCCGAATATCTATTTCTTGGATTGTAATTGGTCTTGTGATCATTTCTTTTCTATTTCAAACATTGTTCTGTATATTTCTGCCAAGTTGATAAATCTGTTGGTTTATGTACTCACATTCTGTAGATTGCAGCATTCAAGTTCCTCCAAATTCTCTGCCATAAGGAAGAATTAGTGAATAATCTTGTGGTTATTTGTTGGTTTTACCTTTAATCTCTCACGTTTGTAAACACGTTCATCTCATAGTGATGAAATGAATGTCAACAGCCTTCGTGTCTTCAGGTTAAAGACATAACCCACTTTTAATTCATTGTAAATCTTGCACGAGGAGCTGTACCCGGATAATTCAGAGGGCGCTTACGCTTTTCAATAGTGAAGTGACCCAACTATTAGTGCAGATCAAGTCTTCTTGTTTGGACGTTTAGGGTCAATCTGTAATTGTTTTCTTTGAAGACAAATCTGTTCACCAACACTTCCAAACCTCATTCTTAATTCTATCTTTTTTGGACTTTTGCCCATAGATTCCTCCATTCCTAATCTTCAACCACGGCCAGCCTTGATGGATAATCCTATCTTCCTTGGTGTAGACTAGATTATTACTTCGCCTTAGAATGGCAGCCTTCATAGATTCTTCAACCGAGATGTTAATTCTCACTTCGATTCTATCAACCGATTCTTCCTTCTCCTGGAAGATCATTTTGTTCCTTTCCTTCCAAATTTCCCATATTACAATTGAGGGGCCTATTTTCCATATAGAAGATAGGGCCGAAGTCTTCATAGGGAGTGGCCAGCTTGAGAAGACTTCATTAACACTGTTTTGCATTGGACCAATCCAATTATCTTTGACTTTATCATTGCCCAACATTCTTCAGCAAAGGGGCATCTTATTAAAAGATGGTCTATGTCCTCTTAATTTGCATTGCACAACACACATTTGGTAGGGCCTTGAAAACCAGATCTCTTTCTTCTCTCTGCAGTGAGGATTTTGACATGGATTGCAAGCCAAGCAAAGGCCCCTGCTTTTGAGAGACACTCTCTGTCCCAGCATAATTTCATTGGTCATCCTAGGGTGTCATTATCCCCCTCAAGGAATAAGTATCCAATCTTTACTGAATATTCCCCACTTCGGGCAGCACACCAAAAAATTGAATCCGCCTTATGAGTTATTAAGACACTTCTACTGTTAAAAATTTCCATCATTAGAGCCTGTAGTTCAACTGACAGACCTAAATTATCCACCTTCTTCCAAGACCAAACAGTCCCTACAACAGTTTGTTGTTTTTCAACATAGTCCACCACTTTTGACCCCCACATTTCTATGAGGTTTCGGCTTACCTCAGAAAATTTCCCATCTTTTGCAAGCACCACGAGGCCATTCCAGGAATCTTTCTAGAAAAGAGCATCTTTCCCATCTCCAACATTCCATGATAGGTGATTTGTGATAAACCCTCTACAATCAAGCATAAAATTCCAAAGTGTAGAGCCCCTTGGTGGATTTCTTATGATCAGAATTCTATCCCTAGCCAGACTGTCCAGATATTTGGCCCTTAGAATCTTTACCCATAAGCAGTCAGGGTCTGCATACATATTCCAGACCAGTTTGGCTCCTAGAGCAAGGTTCATTTTTCTCCAATCTCTTAGCCCCGCACGTCCTTTAAATTTCTTACAACAAATCTTGTCCAAAGCTAATAGAGGTCACTTCTCCCCATCATTAGTGCCCTTCCAGAAAAATTTCCGCATTCTTTTACTAAGATAGTCAAGGATTTTGGAAGGAATTTTAAAGCAACTCATTGAATAAATGGGGATAGCAGAAATTACAGTTTGCAGTAAAAGAATCCTACCTGCAGACGATAACCATTTGCCCTTCCAACCTTCCATCTTATGCAAAAAGGAATCAACTAATTGTTTCCACAAGTGGGGCTTTGAGGCTCCTTCAAAGAGAGGAACACCTAAATATTTTGCAAGAAGCTTACTAGTCCTTATATTCAAAATGTTACTCAGCTGAGATTGTAAATTTTTGCTACAATGGAAGAAGTAAACCTCAAATTTATGCCAATTAATACATTGTCCAAAAGCCTTATTGTATCTGTCTAGGGTTGCTTTGATGATCCTAGCTTCCCTGGCAATAGCTTCACCCAGAAGAAAGTTGTCATCTACAAATTGAAGGTGCGAGAGAGGGTCAATTCCTTCAGCAATGTCTATCCCTTTCAACTAGCCTCCTCTTCGCTTACTGGCAATAAGTCTCCCCAACACTTCCGCCATGATGATAAAGAAGAAAGGTGCAATGGAGTCACCTTGCCTAATCCCTCGAGTAGTCTCAAAGAAGCCTTGAGAGCTCCCATTTACCAAAATAGAGAACCTAGGTGTGTTTATGAAACTTGCTATCCACTTCAACCATTCATCAGCAAACCCAAACTATTTCATGATTTGGATCGGAAAGTCCCTATTAACATTGTCATAAGCCTTCTTAACATCCAGTTTAATCATCATCTTAGACACCCTTGCATTCCTAACTGTATGAATGGCTTCATGAGCAATTACAATACTTTCAAAACTTGATCTGTTAGGGGCAAAGCCACTCTGTTCAGGAGAGATAACATACTTGAGCAGCGGTTTCAATCTGTTAGCAGCCACTTTAGCTATAACCTTATAAGTGGTATTACATAGTGCGATAGGTCTGTAGTCATCAAAGGTTACACTATCAGCTTTCTTGGGGATCAGATGTAAAATTCCCTTTCCGGACTCATCCCAATTTCAAACAATTCACATTTGCAAGTATTCAATCGGATATTAACAGTCTGAGTTTTTCTGAGGAAATGCAGGGATATTCAAATTGAAACGGAATTAAGATAAACAATGCTTTCCAGAAGTTCCACGGTTTACTTCAGACCTTAAATTAATTTCACAAATAATTATAGCATGGTGGAATACAGAGAGTAATAATCTTACACCAATCTGCAAATTATTCTAAAGTATAGACGGTAATATGCACTTGTTTAGCACTGTTGTCTGTATTGTTTTCCTTTTGTTGAAAGAACCTTTAGTGCACCCAACACATCGTTGTAGACTTTTCATTCACGCTGTCTCGTCCGCCTTGATCATGTAAAGTTCTCGGAAAACTGTGATCCAACCCGACTACAGCCACGTATAGGAAAAGAGTAACGCCGAATACGACAAGTTTGTTATTTGATGATATAGCTGGCGGTTTAAAGGCGCTGATCTCTGCTAAGCAGTGGGGATTGCGGTGAGTCACTGACGGGTTCCAGCACAAACATGCTCGACCCGATTATGACTTCCCATAGCCACGACGTGGATAGTTGGCATGAGGCCTGACTACAACTGCTGGTTCCCAATCTCCTTCGTAATCAATACTTCACAGATGTTCGCGCCCGGTGTTTGCACTGCTCGGCTATGGTCCCACGTTCTGACGGAAGGAGAAGAGTCTACGTCTTATTCCTCTGACGCCACTGTAGAACTCCCAATACCGTCTCCACTAGGTCAGACCAAATCTGACGAAAGGAATGAAATCTGCTATTCACTGTGTATCCAATTATTAAATTTTCAAGCATGTCTTCCCATCTTCGAAACTTCCAATTTATTGAATGGGTGGAATTCCCGTAAGAGAACTACCTTATTAACAAGCTGTATTATTAACTCTTAACATTAATAAGGCTTTATTAAAAGAACAAACCTTAATGATTTAATATTGCACTTATTAATATTAAATAATGAATTATTTAATATTACACTTATTAATATTAAATAATTAACCATTCATTTATTCCTCATTTATTAATTTTAGGGGACATTACA
>MU227979.1:3000367-3015482 GCA_018584345.1 Thuja plicata | reverse complement strand
CATAGTGACATCGGAAAGCAGTTTTATGAATGTCTTGTTCCCTTAACTTAATCTGATGATACCCGGATCTCAAATCAATCTTAGAGAAATATACAGCACCATGTAATTCATCTAATAATTCATCAATACGGGGAATCGGATACTTGTTTTTGATAGTCTTTTTATTGAGGGCCCGGTAGTCGATACACATACGAAGAGTCCCATCTTTCTTTTTGACCATCACTACAGAGGAAGCAAATGGACTTGAGCTAGGTCTAACGTGTCCCATTTCCAATAGCTCCTTAATTGCTTTCTCTATTTCATCCTTGAATGCCTTAGGATGCCTGTATGGAGTAGTAATTACGGGCTTTGTCCCTTCTTCCAACTCAATTGTGTGCTCAAAACCTCTATCTGGAGGTACCCCAGGAGGTATATCACTGAAAACTAGGCTGTGAGAATCTAATACCTGCAGCAAATCATCTGAATATTGCTTAGTTTCAAACCCTGTTACCTTTGAAGTGATCAAACACTGTGCTGACCAAGCAACCTCCCCATGACGAAAAATGGCTTCCATCCTTTTAGCAGAGACAACTCTGGGTCCACCATTCGACATTCCCCTGAGAATCACCTTTTGTCCATCAACCTTGAAAGAAAATTCCATACGTTTAAAACTCTGCGAATATTTATCCAAAGTTTCCATCCACTGAATTCCCAGGACAACATTAGTATCAGCTAAATCAATTACATAAAAATCATTTGTTACCATATAATTACCAAGAGCAATACTCAATTGTGGGACTTTATGTGTGCTGACTAGATTAGTACCACCTGCCACTTTCACATCAAACCCTTCATGTTTAACTGTATGTAAACCCCTTTTCTTAACAAGAGCAGCATCAATAAAATTATGAGTAGATCCACTATCAACCATAACAATAACTCGTTGTCCCTGTAAAACCCCTCTAACCCTGAAAATGTTGTAACGAGGAATTCCTGTCATGGATGCTATTGTACCACTTGGCTGTTTATTTTCCTGTTCTAAGGCAGAACCTTTTTGAGGATTTTCAATATTTGGATCTATATTTTCCCCATCTTCTTCATCATCTGATAGTACTTCACTGTAATGAATTTTTCCTTTACCTAAACACCTATGACCCGGCTGGCATGATTCTTTACAACTAAAGCACAATTTGCGCCTCCTGAGTTCATCCCTTTCTTCTTTATCAAATATGGGTTTTGGAAATGTTTCTTTGTTGAAAGGTTCTTTGTCTTTATCCAATTTCGATAAAGGGTTTTTGTTCCAAGTTTTCCCTTTTGTGGACGGTTCTAGATCTCTAGCCTTCTTAATAGCCATCTGCAGAGTGGTAGGATACAAAGACTTAACCCAACCTTTCAAAGAATCGGAGAGTCCATCAATAAAAAGAACAACTTTGTTTCGCTCAGAGATTTCAGTGACAAGCACAGCCAATTTTTCAAATTCTACTACATATTGTTCAACTGTCACTGTTTGTTTTAGCTGTGTCAATTCTTTTAAATGTAATTCGGGATCTTTTGAATCAAACCTATCAATGAGACGTTCTGTGAATTCCAAATATGTATCTACCAGATTATGGCCCAATGTGGCCTGTCCATGATGCCACCATTCATGTGCCACTCCATCAAGATGCAGTGCTGCGTATTTGATAGCTTCATCTTCCTTCATAGGGTTTAATTGAAAATATGTGTCTAATTTCTGAACCCAAGCTCTTGCGGTGGTTTTTCCCGTGCCATCAAAATAAGGGATGGACATTTTCCCAATTTTCCTTTGTAATTCATTATTGAAATTTCTGCCCCTATGCGGCCTATGTTTCATTCTGACATCCATATATTCCCTAAATGTCATGTGAGATCTGAATTCTGCCCCAGCTGAGTCCCAATCATTCAAAATTTCATCCTGCACTTCTCTAATAGTAGGTTCATGTTCTAGGTGTAAATTTTGTGGAGTAAAGTTTGGCATATAAGGTCTGGCCGTTGCTGATCTCTCAGGTTGATTATTATTAACTGAACGATCATCCCTACCACCTTCATTTTGATTTTGGTTTAGATTTTGATTCATGAATTGAGTCATTAGATTGGTCATAGTATTTATATTGTTTTGCATATCTTGCTGACTTCTAATCAATGCCGCAATTAAATCCCTATTATTTTTTGGTTCTGCCATGTGATTGTTGTATTCAAAAATTATTTCCTCTTCTACCTCAATATGACTTCCCTCAATTTCAAATTGCAGAGTTGAATTGGATGGACTGGTTGAATTCCAAGTTTGACGTTCTCTTGTATTTCAAAAATTGTAATGGCCTGATGGCATATTCAATAAAACATAACCCCTGTTTTGCAAACACAAACACCCTACAGGCTGGCAAGATTGAGAGCTCTGATACCACTGTAAAATTCCCTTTCCGGACTCATCCCAATTTCAAACAATTCACATTTGCAAGTATTCAATCGGATATTAACAGTCTGAATTTTTCTGAGGAAATGCAGGGATATTCAAATTGAAACATAATTAAGATAAACAATGCTTTCCAGAAGTTCCACGGTTTACTTCAGACCTTAAATTAATTTCACAAATAATTATAGCATGGTGGAATACAAAGAGTAATAATCTTACACCAATCTGCAAATTATTCTAAAGTATAGACGGTAATATGCACCTGTTTAGCACTGTCTGTATTGTTTTCCCTTTGTTGAAAGAACCTTTAGTGCACCCGACACATCGTTGTAGACTTTTCATTCACGCTGTCTCGTCCGCCTTGATCATGTAAAGTTCTCGGAAAACTGTGATCCAACCCGACTACAGCCACGTATAGGAAAAGAGTAACGCCGAATACAACAAGTTTGTTGTTTGATGATATAGCTGGCGGTTTAAAGGCGCTTGTCTCTGCTAAGCAGTGGGGATTGCGGTGAGTCACTGACGGGTTCCAGCACAAACATGCTCGACCCGATTATGACTTCCCATAGCCACGACGTGGATAGTTGGCATGAGGCCTGACTACAACTGCTGGTTCCCAATCTCCTTCGTAATCAATACTTCACAGATGTTCGCGCCCGGTGTTTGCACTGCTCGGCTATGGTCCCACGTTCTGACGGAAGGAGAAGAGTCTACGTCTTATTCCTCTGACGCCACTGTAGAACTCCCAATACCGTCTCCACTAGGTCAGACCAAATCTGACGAAAGGAATGAAATCTGCTATTCACTGTGTATCCAATTATTAAATTTTCAAGCATGTCTTCCCATCTTCGAAACTTCCAATTTATTGAATGGGTGGAATTCCCGTAAGAGAACTACCTTATTAACAAGCTGTATTATTAACTCTTAACATTAATAAGGCTTTATTAAAAGAACAAACCTTAATGATTTAATATTGCACTTATTAATATTAAATAATGAATTATTTAATATTACACTTATTAATATTAAATAATTAACCATTCATTTATTCCTCATTTATTAATTTTAGGGGACATTACATCAGAGCAATAAAGGTGTTGTTGAAATCTTTTAGAACAAACCCACCTACACGAGACTCCTCAATCACCTCCCATAGATCCTTACCCAAGATATCCCAGGTTTTCTGAAAGAAGATTGCTAGGAAACCATCGGGACCTGGGGCCTTATCACCTCCCATAGCAAAGAGAGTCTTCCTGACTTCTTTAGTTATTGGACTCGTAAGAGTAGCATTTTGTGCTTCAGAAATACAATTGGGGATCAATTTTAGCAAGTCATCTACATTACTCAGATCATCCACATCACTTGCAAAAATATTTTTGAAAAAACTTACTGCTTCATCGTTGATCTGATCAGGGGTGTTAAGCAAATCCCCAGCCATAAAGTTGATGGAGAAGATTATGTTTCGTGCCCGTCTAGCCTTCACTGACTTATGGAAGAACTTAGTGTTTCTATCTCCATCCTTTAACCAGGTTTCTCGAGACTTTTGTCTCCAGAAAGTCTCTCCCGAGATTAAAAAAAAAATTATATTTACTCATTAAATCCTGCTCCAACTCAAAACATTCTTTATCCATCCCTGATGATATAACCTTATCATTCAACAAAGCTAAGCTTTGTTTAATTTTTAGCTTCTCCACAAAGACGTTTTGGAACACATCTCTGTTCCAAATTGTCAATTGAGCTTTGAGGAACTGTAATTTTTTAAAGAAAACAAAAGACTTATTACCTTCCCTAAGTGGAGAATTGCACCACCGTTCGGATATTTTGTCCATGAACCCTTCAGCCTGCAACCACGTAGCTTCAAACTTAAAGGGAGAATGTTCCGGGGTAGCATCTTCCTGGATGTGGCAACATATAGGGAAGTGATCCGATCCTGCTATAGGCATTATATCAGCTGAACATAACCAATTGCACTCTTCCCCTGCCTGCAAAAATCTATCCAATTTTTCGGCTATGTTTGAGAAGCCCTGTCTTCTATTAGTCCAAGTAAACTCACCCTGATTAAACACCACTTCACACAGCCCATTATTTGAAACAAAATCAGCAAAATTCCTTTGACTAACACTCATCCAGCCTTTCCCCCGTTCTTTTCAGAGGGACTTAAGATAGCATTAAAGTCACCCCCCAACAAAAAAATCTCCTCTAGCCTATCTTCTAAGAACCCAGAGATACATTGTCAAAGTAGTTTTTTATCCCTCACATTATTGAGACCATAGATATTGAAGATATAAAGCTTCGAGAGTTGTTTTGAGGAGATCTCTGCAAGCTGTCAATTTAAAGCTTGGCTGACTATATCTACCATGACAGCGTTGTCATCCCATAAGAGTCCTAAACAACCTGAAGTACCAATAGCCTTAGAAAAGTGTCCTTTCCATTTACCAAATTTTTTCTGAAAAGAAGCAATCTCATCGCCTTTTAGCTTTGTTTCCTGAAGTAGTATTACATATGCTCTAGCTTGATCCAGACCTCTCTTGATCAGGCGGGTCTTGTCAAGGGCATTGCAGCCCCTAACATTCCACGAAAGGATTTTCATTGCTGCCGGGAAAAGGCATAGCCTTTCCCGAATTTCAGCAGTTTTGATTGGCCTGCTGCTCAGCCAGCAAATTCCAATTTTTCCTTATTGGATTTTGCTCCCCTCTTATTTTTCTCACCTAACCTTGGTTTCTCCCATAAAGATTGTGTTTGTTCTATGCCTCTACGGTCCATGATGTTGGGTATTTCTTCTAAACCCAAGTCAATATCATGCTCATCATCACTCTGAGGACTATAATGAGAGTCAGAATCTAACAAGTTTCCACTACTATCTCTAGCCTCTTCAAAGGTTCCTTCAAGATTTCTGATTGGGGATATTTTGAAATGCTGGAGTCTATCCCCCTGGTATTCATTGGAGGTCTGATTTAGATTCTCAAAAGCTCCTAGCAAGCTCTGAGTATTTGTTGCTACCAGATTGAAGTCATCCAGCCCTTCTTGATTAACATGTGCGTTGATTCCTCCAACGTTAGGGGCTGAAGGAACATGTTTTGTACTCATCTCCTTTATGTCACATTGTAAAAGGTTGTCCTCCGATTCAGGATGGAAGGGCAACTGGTCTCGATGCCTCACTATCTTATCTAAGTTCTCTGGCATCAAGTTTTCCTGTTGGGAAATCTGAGTGTTAAGGACAATTTGGGGTGTGTCAGATACATTCACCCAGACATCATCCACAACCTTGCTGCTTCTGTCGACCCTAGTAGTCTGTCTTCCTTTATAGAGTCCTTATTAGTTAGAGGAGAGAGCATTTGTAGATCCAAGTGGTTTTCCATATCCTCATGATGTTCGCCATTTCGTTCATCTTCCCTCACTATTGATAGGGGAACATCCAACACTCTGTGAGTTGATTGGTTATCCTTATTCAAAGATTCATTGACAACTTCTCCTGAAAAAACTAGCTCCATTGCAGTTTTGCACTCCTTTCTCCATTAGGGTGATCCATATTGTCCTTTGTCCAAGCAGTCAAGATGCCCCTGAATGTGTTCAAGTTTCCCATAGATCTTAGAGCATAATTCCTCCTCAAGTCGATCCAAAAGTTCATCCCTCTCCAAACTTTTACCCTTCGCAGAGCTCTACTTGTTCATTTTGTCCTCCTCACTATGGGAGTGATCCCCTTCCCATACCTCAATCAACTGTTTTCATAGTCCTTGATCAGTTTCCAGCGTGACAAAATCTGGAATGGGGTTATTTGCATGTAGGTTTATCAAAATCCTTGGGTGGATAGAGGAATCCTTCCTATTGATTACTTCCTTAGCCTCAATGAAAGTGCCAATGCTATTACCCAGTTGCCTTAGGATTTCCTCACCCCAATATTCCATTGGAAGATTATGCAAATTCAGCCGAACCGAGTATTCCTTTACCTTTTCCTAACTTGGGTCAAAGTTTGCTTTCCAATCTTTGAGGTAAACTCCTCTCCCCTCAATAAAATATGGCCCGTTGTTGAGGATCCACACCTTTTCTTCCCTGGTCGGGCATATTCCCATGTAAAACCCATTTGTGAGGGTTTTGAGCATGATGTCTTTCCCCCAGACGTTCTGACACCAATAGTGTATAGTGCTTATTGATGGCCAAGGACCCAGCCATTTAAAAATAAAAAGCCCCATCATTCAGAGAACCTACAACATCCTTCCATTGGGGGTTTGAAAATTTAATGGACATAACCTCATACCTTATGTTAGGCGTCAGATCCTTCTCCTTCGCCACATCATGTTTCGAGGCTCCATCCAGACTCTTCTACTTCGGGCGATAGAATTTGTGCTCGATTTTGCTGAAGTCAGTTTTTCCCAATCTTTGTGTAAAAAGGTTGTTTGTCTTTATGTCTAGACCAGTTCTCCCTGTTCCTGCCATTCCAACCCAGACCTCCTTGATTCCTTCCTTCTACATACCCATTTTTAGAGTGGAAAGCTTGAGCTTTAGAAGGCCTGCTCTATTGAAAGCGAGTAATAAAAGGCCATTTCCGCCCAGTCTAGCGTGTGTAAGGAAGACCTGCATGTTCCCTGAAGGCCGCACGACCTTCATTCAGCTCATTTTTTCGTCCGCCTGCAGTAGCAGGTGACCATTGGACCCACATGTATTCCCGCTTCTCTCTCATCCCGCTCCGCATTGTTTTATATATCGAATTATAATAATAAATATATATTCTATATATTTATTATTATTATCCAAGGTATAAGATATTTGTCGTAAAGGCCATAATATCAACACTCCCTCTTGGACTTGAGGCAAAGATCCACTCATGGATTCTTCATCATAAAACATAACCTAAATGGAGGTCGTGCGGCCTTTAGAGAACATGCAGGCCTGCCTTATACGCGCAAGACTGGAGTGAGAAGGCCTTTCACTACCCGCTTTCAACAGACCAGACCATCTAGAGCCCCTACCTTCCACTCTGTAAATGGGTTTGCAGAAGGGAGGAATCGAAGTGAACAGATTTGAAATGGCAGGAACGGGGAGAACTGGTCTAGACAGAAAGACAAACAACCCCTTTACACGGAGATTGGAAAAAATTTTGACTTCAGAAAAATCGAGCATAAGTTCTATCGTCCGAAGCAGAATAGTCTTGATGGGGCCACGAATCAAGACATGGCTAAGGAGAAGGATCAGGTGTCTAATATCAGGTATGAGGTTATGTCCACCATTAAAATCTCAAACCCCCATTGGAAAGATGCTATAGGATCTCTTAATGATACATTTTTTTTCTTTAAATGGCTGGGTCTTTGGCCGTCAATAAGCACTATTCACTTATGGTGCCAAATTGTTCGAGGGAAAAGCATCATGCTCAAAACCCTCACAAATGGGTTTTACGTGGGAATATGTCCAACCAAGGAGGACAAGGTGTGGATCCTCAATAACGGGCCATATCTTATTCAGGGGAGAGGAGTATATCTCAAAGACTGGGAAGCAAATTTTAACCCATGTATGGAAAAAGTGAAGGAATACCCGATCTGGCTGAATCTCCATAACCTCCCAATGGAATATTGGGATGAGAAAACCCTAAGGCAACTGGGTAACAGCATAGGCACTTTTATAGAGGCTAAGGAAGTTATCAATAGGAAGGATTCTTCTATTCACCCAAGGATTTTGATCAACCTGCAGGCAAACAACCCTATTCCAAATTGTGTCTTGTTGGGCACTGACCATGGAGTATGGAATAGATGATTGAGGTATGGGAGGGAGATCACACCCAAAGTGAGGAGGCCCTAAAGAATAAGCAGAGCTCTATGAAAGGTAAAGGTTTAGGGAGGGATGAACTTTTGGATGGGCTAGAGGAAGAATTATGCTCTAAGCTCTATGGGAAACTAGAACACACTCCGGCGCAACTGGAGGGTTTGGACAGAGGACAATATTGATCGCCTCAATGGAGAAATGCAGAACTGCAATGGAACAAGTTTTTTCTGGAGATGTTGTCTCTGAATTTATGATTAAGGAAAACCAATCAATTCAAAGAGTGGTCGATGTTCCCCTCTCAATAGAGAGGGAAGAGGAACTAAATGAAGAACATCATGAGGACCGGGAAAACCACTTGGATCAGCCAAAAACTTTGCCCCTAACTCACCTGGACTCAATGAAGGAAAGCAAATTACAAGAGTCGCCAGAAGCATATAGGGTTCTGGAGGATGTCTGGGTGAATGTCTCTGACACACCCCAAATTGTCCTCAACACTCAGATATCCCGACAAGAAAACCCAATACCAGAGAGCTTAGATCAGACAGTAAGGCATAGAGTTCAGATGTCTTTCCATCCTGAACCGGAGGACGACCTTTTACAATGTGACATTAAGCAGATGAGTCTGAAACATGATCCTTCATCCCCATACTCTGGAGGAATCAATGCACCAATGCTTCATGAAAGGTTGGATAGCTTCACTATCGCAGCAACTGTCACTCAAAGCTTGGTGGGAGTTATTGAGAATCTAAGCCAGACTTCCAATGATCACCTGGGGGATAGTCTTCATCATTTCAAAATATTCCCAATCAGAAACCTTGAAGGATCCTTTGAAGAGGCCAGAGATAGCAGTGGAAACTTGTTAGACTCTGATTCTCATTGCAGCCCTCAGAGTGATGATGAGAATGATATTGATTTCGGTTTAGAAGAAATACCCAACATCATGGACTGCAGAGGGATAGAACAAACACACTCCCTGGGGGTGAAGCCAAAGTTTGGGGAGAAAGGTAAGAAAGGAGCAAAATCTAACAAAGAAAAATTGGAATTAGTTGGCAGTGCAGCAGGCTAGACAAAATTACTGAGATCCGGGAAAGGCTATGCCTTCTCCCGGCAGCAATGAAAATCCTTTCGTGGAATGTCAGGGGCTACAATGCCCCTGACAAGGTCTGCTTGATCAAGAGAGGTCTTGATCAAGCTAGAGCAGATGTTATACTCCTTCAGGAAACAAAACTAAAAGGTGATGAGATTGTTTCTTTTCAGAATAGATTTGGTAAATGGAAATGACACTTCTCTCAGGCAATAGGTGCTTCAGGAGGTTTAGGATTCTTATGGGATGACAGTGTTGTCATGGTAGATATAGTCAGCCAAGCTTAAAACTGGCAGCTTGCAGAGATCTCCTCAAAACAACTCCTCTCCAAGTTTTTTATCTTCAATATTTATGGTCCCAATAATGTTAGGGATAAACAATTACTGTGGCAATGTATCTCTAGGTTCTTAGAAGATGGGCCGGAGGAGGTTTTTCTGCTAGGGGGTGAGTTTAATGCTATCTTAAGTCCCTCCGAAAAGAAAGGCGGGAAAGGCTAGATGAGTGTTAGTCAAAGGAGTTTTGCTGATTTTGTTTCAAACAATGGGCTGAGAGAAGTGGTTTTCAATGAGGGCGAGTTCACTTGAACCAACAGAAGACAGGGCTTCTCAAACATTGTAGAAAAACTAGATCGATTTCTGCAGGCTAGCCCTTGGGAGGAGTGCAATTGATTATGTCCAGCTGATATCAAGCCCATAGCAAGATCTAATGACTTCCATATATGCTGCCATATCTAGGAAGATGCAACCCCGGAACGTTCTCCCTTTAATTTTGAAGCTATGTGGTTAAGGACAGAAGGGTTTCTGAACAAAAATTTTGAATGGTGGGGCAATTCTCCACTATGGGATGGTAACAAGTCCTTTGTTTTTTTTTTAAACTCTAGTTCCTTAAAACCCAATTGAAAATTTGGAACCGAGATGTGTTTCGAAACATCTTTGTGGAGAAACTAAAGATTGAACAGAGCTTAGCCTTGCTGAATGATAAGGTCATTACATCAGGTATGGATAAAGATTGTTTTTAGATGGAGCAGGATTTAATAAGGAAATATAACGAGATTTTGTCTCGGGAAGAGACTTTCTGGAGGCAAAAGTCTCGAGAAACTTGGCTAAAGGATGGAGATAGAAACGCCAAGTTCTTCCATAAGTCAATGAAGGCTCGAGGGGCACGAAATAGAATCTTCTCCATCAACTCCATGGCTGGGGACCTGCTTAATACCCGGATCAAATTAATGATGAAGCTGTAAGTTTTTTCAAACATAGTTTTGCTAGAGACTTGTCTAACCTGGGTAATGTTGATGATTTGTTAAATTTGATTCCCAAATGTATTTCTGATGAACAAAATGCTATTCTTCTAAGACCAATATCTAAAGAAGAAGTCAAGAAGGCTCTCTTTGCTATGGGGGGTGATAAGGCCCCAGGGCCTAATGGCTTCCCTACAGTCTTTTTTCAGAAAATCTAGGATATCTTGCGGAAGGACCTATGGGAAGTGGTGGAGTCCCGAGAAGGAGGTTTTGTTCTTCAAGATTTCAACAACACCTTTATTGCTCTGATCCCCAAGAAAGCTGACAGTTTAACCTTTGATGACTACAGACCCATTGCACTATGTAACACCACTTATAAAGTTATAGCCAAAGTGGCCGCTAATAGATTGAAACCATTGCTCAAGTATGTCATCTCGCCAGAACAGAGTGGCTTTGCCCCGAACAGAACAATTTTTGAAGGTATTGTTATCGCTCATGAAGCTATTCATACAGTTAGGAATGCTAAGGTGTCTAAGATGATGATTAAATTAGATGTTAAGAAGGCTTATGACAATGTTAATAGGGAATTTCTGATTCAAATCATGAAACAATTTGGGTTTGTTGAGGGTGGTTAAAGTGGATAGCAAGTTTCTTAAATACTCCTAGGCTCTCCATATTAGTAAAAGGGAGCCCACAGGGCTTCTTCGAGACTACTAGGGGGATCATGCAAGGTGACCCCATTGCACCTTTCCTCTTTATCATCATGGCGGAAGTTCTGAGCAGACTTATTGCCAGCAAGCGAAGAAGTGGTCAGTGGAAAGGGATTGGCATTGTTGAAGGAATTGACCCTCTCTCCCACCTTCAATTTGTCGATGACAACTTTCTTATGGGTGAAGCTTCAGCCAGGGAAGCTAGGATCATACACTATAGCAGAAATCAACAATCTCACCTTAGCAACATTCTTCACATTCAAACTGGCAAGCTACCTGCAAAATATCTGGGTGTGCCTCTCTTTGAAGGAGCCTCAAAGCCCCGCTTATGGAAACAATTCGTTGACTCCTGTTTATGCAAAATGGAAGGATGGAAGGGCAAATGGTTATCTTATGCAGGTAGGATTCTTTTACTGCAAACTGTTATTTCTGCTATCCCCATTTATTCCATGAGCTGCTTCAAAATTCCTTCCAAAATCCTTGATTATCTTACTAAAAGAACGAGGAATGTTTTTTGGAATGCGACTAATGAGGGGGAGAAGTGGCCTTTGTTGGCTTGGGACAAGATTTGCTGTCAGAAACTTAAAGGGGGTGCAGGGCTTAGAGATTGGAGAAAAGTGAACCTTGCTCTTGGAGCCAAAATGGTCTAGAATATCTATGCAAACCCTAACTGTTTATGGGCAAAGGTTCTAAGGGCTAAATATTTGGACAATCCGGCTAAGGAAAGAATCTTGACCATAAGAGATCCACCAAATGGCTCTGCCCTGTGGAATTTCATGCTTGACTGCAAAAGGCTTATCACAAATCACCTCTCATAGAATGTGGGAGATGGAAAAGATGCCCTTTTTTGGAAAGATTCCTGGAATGGCCATCCGGTGTTAGCTGAAGATGTGAGATTTTCTGAGGTAAGCTAAATCCTCACAGCACGGTGGGGGTCTAAAGTAGTGGACTATGTTAAAAGACAGCAATCAGATATAGGGACTGTCTGGTCCTGGAAATAGGTGGATAATGTTGGTTTATCAGATGAACAACAGGTTCTAATGATGGAAATGTTTTACAGTAGGAGTGTCTTAATAACCTGTAAGAGGGACTCAATTTTTTGATGTGCTGCCCAAAGTAGGGATTACTCAGTAAAGATTGAATACTTAACCCTTGAAGGGGATAATGAAACCCTAGGATGGCCAATGAATTTATGTTGGGATAGAGAGTGTCTCCCAAAAGCAGGGGCCTTTGCTTGGCTTGCAATCCATGGAAAAACCCTCACTGTAGAGAGAAGAAGGAGATTTGGGTTTCAAGGCCCTACAAAATGTGTTATGCAATGCAAATTCAGGAGATATTGACCACCTTTTAATAAGATGCCCCTTTGCAAAAGAATGTTGGCCAATGATTAAGACAAAGCTAAATTGGATTGGTCCAATGCAAAATAGTGTTAAAGAGGTCTTCTCAAGCTGGCCACTCCCTATAAAGGCTTCGACCCTATCTTCTATATGGAAAATATGCCCCTCAATTGTAATTTGGGAAATATGGAAGGAAAGGAACAGAAGGATCTTCCAGGAAAAGGAAGAATTGGTTGACAAAAGAAAAGGGAGAATTAATATCTCAGTTGAGGAATCCATGAGAGCGGCCATCCTAAGAAGAAGTAATAACCTTGTCTACACTAAGGAGGATAGGATTATCTATCAAGGCTGGCCGTGCTTGAAGATCAGGAATGGAGGAATATTTGGGCAAAAGTCCAAAAAAACAGAATCAAGAATGTGGTGTGGATGCAACCGGATGAAGACTGGGTAAAACTAAACTTTGATGGGGGTTCCAAAGGAAATCCAGGCCCTTCTAGTGCTGGGACTATAGCCAGGGATTGGAAAGGAAATGTTATTGCTATTGCAGCTCAAAAACTTGTGAATGGAACAAACAACATGACGGAAGCAAGAGTTGCCCTTTTAGCTATCAAAGTTGCCAAGCAACTAAAAGTTCAGAGGATACACCTAGAAGGTGACTCAAATTATTATCAATGCTATAAAAAAAAGGGAGGTGACAGCATGGCACCTACAAGGTATTATTGATGAGATCGGCCTCCTTCTAGACTCCTTTGATAATTTCAAAATCAGTCATATTAGAAGGGAAGGGAATCAGGAGGTTGATGTTCTTTCCAACTAGGCAACCTCTTTCAACATCAATGAAGGCATACATTTTGATGATTTCACCGCAGAGGAGTGGCGGGATATTTTAAATTTTTTAAATTTTGTCTCGAATTTAAAATTTAAAAGTAATTTCAAATAAATAAATATGGGAATATTAGCTTTTGGCAGGAATTAGAATTTGTGATCGTGATCTTTGCTGAGGTGGAGATCTAACATCATCGATTGGAGTGGTCTGACAGGTGCAGATGCCTTGATAGATTTTGCTTGTGCAAAATCTCGGGGTAGTTATGCCAAAGAGTCTTTTTCGATGACTTTTTGAGGAATGACATCATGTAATTGAATGGCGGCGTCCTGGTTTGCAGCGCTTGAGTTAATGCACATTATTATGGTAAGTGGTGATTCTATAAAGGCAAGGTGTAGGCATCAGCAGATGCAAGTTGTCGTGTTTGAGAGTTGGCATTTGGGCAGATTATGTTTTTTAGTTTTAACAGTGTTCAAGCGTCATGGAAGCCACGTTCTCCATTGACACTACAAAGCAACAGAAAGGGTTTAAGGGCCCTGTGAGCAAGCACAGAATGCTAGGGATGCTCCGAATTGAAGACATGGAGCTGACAATGACGGCCATTGTTGTTCTGGGGCCTCAATTCCAGAATAGGTGTGGAAAATGGAGGCTCAACGTTGATGTGGTTTCGATGTTTATTGCTTGGGCTTTGGAGCTAGGTGAGGAAGAAGTAGAAGTTAAAAGGATAATGACCCTGTTGTTTAAACCAGAGCTATTGCTGGATTTAGATCATATCCTGAAATGGGTTGTACCAGGAATCGGCTTCGACTACTCTGAGTGCTTCGAAGACTTGGAGGGAAGAATTTATGGTCTCATCCCTTTTCTCCGCTGGTGGGGACCAGTCGACAAAGGTGAATACAGATTTGAAATTGGAAGGAAATGGACTACCCTGAAGCGGGTGTTGCAGACAACAACCACAAGATTTGTGCTCCAAGTCGACAACCCTCCCAATGTCTTCAATGTGGAGGTGCCAAGACGAAGGCGGGGAAGGCGTCGTGGCAGTCGAAGCCCTTAACGGGCTTGAAGTTTGCAGAATTCTCAATTTTGCTGTCGAACCACTGTGGTAATGTGAACCCTCTACCGATGGCATTATGAACGCAAAAGGTTTTGGAACTAAAGGATAAAGGCTACAACTTGCTAGCCTCTCAGTGCAATGTAGAAATCGGTTTTTGTTAACTTCGGAATACTTTTTTGTGCCACATATATAACCTGATATGGTTTTCTTTGTAACCCAAATATGTATTAAGCTTCATGCTCTCTGTAGCTATGTTGGATAGAAAATAGACAGTCTGGTAGTGACTGTTAAAATATGTATATGATCAAATAGCATAGTTCTCCAAATGATGTAATTTGGTTGGGTCTTAGGGTTTTGAGCGAGGGTCGATGCAAGGACATGGGTCTACCAGTCAAACATAGGCATAGAGGCACTTAAAATGCCAAATGCTTTATGTAACAAGCAACTATGTACTTTCTTATTTCCAAAATCAATAAAAATATAAAAATGTTATAGATCAAAAAAAAATGGATTCCATATAAAAAATCCATAGATCTCACATCTATGAAGGCAGATCTCCATTCTACCGATTTTGATAAAAACACATATGTTCATTATCATTCCCAACCATAGATTTCATATCCATATGAAAATCATCTTTCCATGGTAACATCAAATCACATGATGCTTACCATCTGGATGTGGATTTCCTAGATCCACTAGTCTC
>MU227979.1:2964791-2995592 GCA_018584345.1 Thuja plicata | reverse complement strand
TTTCAATTAACTAAGCACAGGAATTTAGAATAAGCACATAAATGAGGGATAGTACCCGGATTGTAGCTCTGAAATGGTCTTCAAATCAGCGCCTTTAAACTCTCCAAGATGTGTAGATATGTATGTGTCAGGTCAGCCCACCTAGGGCTTCTTTAATTTATCTCCAA
This sequence comes from Thuja plicata, assembly GCA_018584345.1. Lineage (NCBI taxonomy): Eukaryota > Viridiplantae > Streptophyta > Pinopsida > Cupressales > Cupressaceae > Thuja > Thuja plicata. Next base: position 2,995,425 of record MU227979.1, on the reverse strand, counting down.
AGTGTCACCAATCTGCACTTTGTTTTTTCCTTGGATCAGATTGTAATTGCCTTAGATCTGCCTCGTGATCTGCTACAAGATCGCTCCTCCAAAGTCTGATTTCGCTCCTCAAAATCTGATTTAAATTCGCAGCTATTAATACCAAAATTCGCTACAGTACATAGACAGATTTTGCTTCAGCATATAGACCGAATTCGCTCAATGCTAAGCTTGCCGAATTCCACTTTAGGATGCTCGATTTTGTTAGGCATGCATAGCAGATCCAAATCGCTGCTCCAAACCGCACAAGGATGATCGATTCTTGGATAGGAGACAATATGTTATGTTTTTTATATGTCTTCTCCAAGAATCGATTTACTTATATATGCAAATGCTTCTCCAAGAATCGATTTACTTATATATGCAAATGGAGTGCCTCCTCAAGAGGCCGACTTGGATAATTTAAATAATAAATATATTTACCCAAGAGGACGACTTGGGCCCCCTTTAATTTATTATTTAAATTAAACCATTTAAGCATATAAAAATCGATCTTATTACTAAACAATAAATATTAAATATTCCCTTATATTTAATATTATTATTTATATATCGAATTATAATAATAAATATATATTCTATATATTTATTATTATTATCCAAGGTATAAGATATTTGTCATAAAGGCCATAATATCAACACTAACTAAGAAGGTTGTAACTCTTTCAAAGGACATGAACAATGAAGGGTTGTGACCCTTTCAAAAGATTGTGCTTGTGAAAGGGTGTGACCATTGCAAGGGGGGGTTGTGACTCTGTCAAAAGGTTGTGCTTGTGAAAGGGTGTGACCATTGCAAGTGGGAGGTGTGGTGAAGAGGTGTATCTCTCCCTCTCAATGGAAGATATAAAAGGGAGAAGCATTCATTTGAGGAGGACATCCAAGGGAGATGAATTTGGAGAATTATTTATTATTCTCAAAAGCAACAATAAAAAGTGGTGATTCAAATCTTATAAAGGAGAACTCATTCCAAGCATTAAAGAATCACCTATCAGTCATCACTCATGAATCCATCAAGAAAAATCCTTCATTTGTCTAGCAATCATTAATCTTTCATGATATCAATCAATCAGCAAGATCAAGCAAACAATCATCAAATCCATATCAATCATCACTCTGCCTTGGGATCAAGGAAGCAAACAATTCAGCAATCAATCACCTAATCATCACTCACCAATACCTCAAATCATCATATCAAAGGAATTCGATCAATCAATCATCAAAAAAATATGATATTACTATATAATCTCTTATATATTAAATGTCACTACCCCAACCAGATTTTAATTAGAAATTTTATCACGATAGTGAGACTTCACAATTTCTGACATAACGAAATATGCCTTCACACCCCCATCAATAATCTGGAACCATAATTGTATTTGAATCGGTGTTATTAGAAGATGAAACCTCTGTCATTGCTCACGATCAGTGGATGCGCATCAAACTTCATCAATGGAAGAAGCGAAGTTCTGAAATTAATACATATATATTATATATTACTGTTCGATTTTCTATAATCATGAAGCTCGATTTCTTTGCTGTGAACCAAGAGACTCCACAATCAGTGATCTTTACTCTTAAACTAATCATTAAGCAATAGCCACGATACTAATGAAGAGACACGTGATTAGTTGTGGAGGCAACAGTTAGTTTGAGAAGACACCCCACTTGGGTTGCGACTCATTGTCTTTCCTCCCAACAACTATATAAGGTAGAAGTTCCTTTAGTGGAAGGCATCGAATGAGATACGAGAATCAAATCATAAGAAAGGCAGACATACTTACAGTATGAACTATATATTGTGGACTTTCAGTGCTAATGATATACAGTGGTATAGTTTCCATACACTTAGGATAATTCTATGTACATCTGCATACCTCTGGATTAATATGCATTTTATGATTACCTGTCATAGTATCATTGATATATTGCTGATTCAGTAATGGTTTAATATAGGAAATGTGTATAAGATGTTATGTATATTTATATTATCTGACTGCTGTAATCAGCCATGGTAGGGAAATAAGGAATTACAAACAGGGAACAGTGATGGAGTCACCTTCTAACCACACCACTTCATGGTATATGATCAGGGAATCCCATGAGACCAAAGGGGTACAAAGGGTACTACAAACAGGGAATTAAGGGATTACAAACAGGGGAACAGTGATGGAGTCACCTTCTAACCACACCACCTCATGGTATATGATCAGGGAATCCCATGAGGCCAAAGGGGTACAAAGGGTACAAAGGCTTAGGAAGAATGGGATTTGTGGGCACCCTATTGTGAATACTCCTCATGCCCTCTATCATAGCAAACAAATGCATTAAGAATGTTCAATCATAGGAAGTGGGCTAGAAGTGGCAAGATTGAGGAGAATGGTTATAGGACACCTCACTAGATACTCCACCTCATATGGATGGCATGGGCCACATTAGGCCAAGAGGGATGCTATATTGGTTCTTCGGCCTAGGGTAGAGGATCTTTAGGGCACCCTATTGAGTCATCCTATCTTAGCTCTTCTATGGTTGGGACTACTTAAACTAATTTAAGCAATTTTGTTATTAGATCTATACTCCTTGATACATCCTTATTTCTAATTAAAGAGAAATATTTTATGAATTGTGATTATAAATGATTCCTAACTTGTTTGCAGGGTTTCATTAAAAAAGTTATGACCTAGGGCAAAATTTGGGTATTTATAATTTGGGGACATTGCAAAACATTACTTCAACTACATTCTGTAATACAGTCCGAGACCCCACTCAATTAGGCAGAGATTAACACACCTGGATTTAAACGAATTACACTCATTCTCCACTAAAATTTAACCTTTTAAATAATAAATTTAATTTTAAAGAAGGCAGCGGCTGAAGCAACAAATGCGGCTACTTAAGTTTAACCAATGCAACATAGGCCGACGAAAGGTAATTTATAAAATTACAATCAATTTGTACTGTATCTGCATACCTTCTTCTGCTTCAACTCTGTATGCCTGAACGCAATTGTGCTGGATAAGAACAAGCAAGCAATTCTTCAACTGGGCAGGTGTAAGCTCAGTGAAGCGAGCGATTTCGTGTAATGCGAGGTTTCCTTTGTAAACAAGGCAATTGCATACTTTCTGCAAATAACAACCCAAAACAAAATTAAACTCGACCAATAAAAACTTCCATGAAACGTATGGAAATTTTAGAATGTAAAACTTCTGCAGTTAATAATTTTAGGTTTTACTTGGGACACCGTTTGAATGAAAATGGATATCTTACCCCGACGAGCTCACCAAACTGGGTTGTAATGAGATCACAGGCGAGCTTTTCGGCATGCCGAGGTACCATTTTGAGTTTGCTCTGTTTGAACTTAATTAAAATTAAATCCCTACCTCGAACTGCAAATCACATAAGCATGCACAGGCAGAATTTCGCAATGTGTGTGGACGCTTAAAACTCCTCCGTCAAGCAATATTCATATATATAGGAGGCAGACTCTTAAAGTCCTCAGCCTAGTTATTTTTCTTTGTTCCGCATCCTGCGAGAAACTGGTAATGCCTACTACAGCATTCCTTCGATTTTGTTTTCGAAAAGAAAGGAAAGGTCCTTAGATAATTCTTTTGATTGTGTCCGATAGTGTGAAGATGCCCAAATAATAAGCGGGAAAAAAGAAATTTCGTGAAAGCTGATTAACTCGCAGAGTCTGAAGCCTTTATATAGACACTCCACATCAACTCAGAAGGGCACGGCTTCTCCTGCAACAATAATCAACAATAATAAACATTCATAAATCGACTTCAACAGAAAACGAGACTATTGAGACCAGTCTTCTGTTTGGTGTGATGAGTAGTTAAAGATTTAATAGTACACCTATTTAGATTAGTTTTAGATAGCCTATAAAAGATAAGGGATTATAAAAGCTTGGAATTCTATTATAAACAATTGTTTAAAGAGTAGATTAGTTTGAAGATTATTTTTAAAATAGAAAATATGCTTTTGATTAAAAAAGTAGTATAAAGAGGGTGTTGGTTCTTACATTGTAATAATCATGTAGTTATACAATTCTATTAATCAGTTAGAAGACAGAATAATAAAAAACAAAAGACCAACACTTATACAACAAATTAACAAAACAAACAATCCTATGTAAGGCAATAGACAGCAGAAACAAAGACACCCCAGACTCAGGCCTTAGGGCCACGTCTAGCACATTTCAAAACTCTTAGCCAGTCTTGCCTTACGAAGTCAAGTAAGTCCATGTTTCTATATGCATCGTTCTCCTATGCATTATGTTGAAGAAGGCCCATAGCTATTGCCTCATTGTACATAACCCTATAGTTGAACTTGGCCACTCCCTGCATTTCTCCTTCCATTTCCAGGATCTTTCCCATCAAGAACTCCACTTTTCTCCTAATGATGTGAACCTCCTCAGTGAGGACTAAGCTGCCCATACATCCTTTGAAAGTCAAAATGGCCTCCTCTTATTCATTCTTTGTTTCATCTATAGCCTTCAAGCTGTCAGAGACGTGTAGAACACTATTGTTGTTGTTCATGACCCTCTCAACATTTTCAACACATTTATCACTCTTCTTCCACCCTCCAACAGCACCATTTGTAGTAGCATTCACTGCAAAACCGTCATTCATCTTCATTGACCTCTTTTTCGTCAGGTGGGCCCTTTCTCATACCAATCCCTTCTCCAATTGGCAAAATCTTTGACAAGCCTCCCCTTGGCCACCATATAATCTGTCACCTTACTCGGCCCACTTGAATCAATTAGCATTATGCCTTTTTCCTTTTTAGCTAGTCTACCCGCATTATCAAAAATATCATTTTCCTTCCCCTTGATTTTATCCATACTAACAACAACATTCCCCTTACTTCGACAGCCCTTCGCATGCGCTTGTAAACATTCTTATAATTCTACATATTGTTGGTGCTTCCTCTCCTCTCGTAGTTGTTATTGTTACTTGTGGACCTGCCATTTTGAAGGTAGGAATCGGCGATAAAAGGCTCATTTGAAATATGCCTTGACAAGATGTCATCGACATGTGTGGCAGGTACTAAGTACCTATCATCCAAATGTCAAGCAATTAAAGTCCACATGTCCAAGTTTCGAACCAATAGCATATCCTTTTGGTTTAAATCCCTTTAAATAACATTTTGGACAAAAGAAAGGTTAATGTTTCCTTTGTCAGAATTTTTATTGTGAGACTTTTGGATACTAATTTTGGTGTCCATCTTTTCCATATAGCTTCTTCTAGCACATAAGGTTATAAAAATAGTTCTTATAAAATTCTCTAACAACCATATAGTAATTGAAGACTAATTTTTTATATCCTCCCAAATAAGGGTTCTTATGTCTGGGGGAATGTTCTCCTCTTTTCTCAACATCTTAGAACTATAGTGTTTATGCCTAAGGTAGCCATATCATTAGCAACTCTATTGCCTTTCTTATAAGAATGTATATTTTCAAAAAGTTCCAGACCCAAAATGAGTTTTCGAATGTCACCTAAAATTCCTTATGTAGACCAAAAAACTTTTGCCACCCCTTTTACAGCATCTATAATCAATTTAGAATCACCTTCAATTGTTAATACCTTGATTCTAATAGATGGGGCCAATCTAATACCCCAAAGAAGGTTCATTCTCTCTGTCTGGTTATTAGTGTACCCATTCAAATTTCTTGTATAACCTAATATCATCATTCCAATATCAAATTGATAAGACCTCCAGTAGCAGCTTTCTCCACTCTAGCAAAACCATCAAAATTTAACTTGTACCATCTAGGGGCAGGCGGTTTCCATTTTGCCTCTCTCCTCTTTAGAGCTTTAGAATTTTTGTAAGTAGCATAAGCCTGAGATAATCCCCATTTTTTTGCTATTTTGACTTCTTATGAAGTTGGAGAAGGGTAGCACACTTCCCAACAATTACAATAATGTTTTCTAATGGCAATTTGTAAAAGGATTGGTAAACACTTTCATTTGATTTTCCTATGTCTCTAAATATTATGTTGTTCCTTTATTTCCAAAGGCTCCAAGCTAAGTGATGAGGAATTTGCTTCCAAAGTTGTTTGATCATAGGATTATTGCAAGGTCCCTTCCACTCTATGAGTAGTTGTTGGATAGTTTTATTCATAACCCAATGAATATCAAGTTTGTCGAGAACCTTTTGCCATAGTTCTTGAGAAAATTTATAGTGGATGAGAATTTGTGGAATCATTTCTTCCTTTTGCTTGCAAAGAGCACACTTGGTAGGTAATTGAAATCCCCTCCTGCTCAAATTGTCCTAGGTAAGCATTTTATGGTGCATGACAGTCCACCAGAAAAGATTAACTTTAGGGATTAATTGGGGGTTCCAAACCACCCCACACCAGGATGGGGGATTATCCTTAGTCAAGAGCATAGTGTAGGCGAATTTAACTAGAGAAGTCGCCATTCTTACTCTTGCACTAGAAGAACGTGTCTTCTCTTGGGAATAAATGGATTCTAGTCTTAAGTAAAAGGTCATGTAACTCCCTTTCTTTATCAAAGAGTAATAACCAAGACTAAAATGAAAGATTAATATCTTTCCAAGATATCCTTGGTATCATGAAATCAACCACCCTAGTTCCAAAGTAGGCATTAGTTACATTCTGAAGACTTCTAAACTTTTGATTAGCTCCTAAGGGTCTATCTTCTATTTAAACATCCTCCCAAAATTGAATTGTTCTTCCATCACCAATCTTCCTTCTAAGCATTAATTGAATGAGATTTCTTCCCTTACTAATGTTGTTTCATATCTTAGACCTAGCAGGATAGGAAGGAATAAAAATATTCTTATGGAAATTTTTAGAGTGAAGCTATTTCAGACACATGATTCCACGCCAATTAGATTTGTGGGTTGCAAGATTTCATCCCATTTTTTCCGTTAGAGCTTTGTTTATGGGAATTATCCTCCTTAAACCAAGCCCCCCATCCTTCTTGGGTCTATAAATTGTATCCCAATTAACCAAGGCAATCTTTTTCTTCTCTTCCATGCATGTCCACAGGAATTTTTTTGTATCTTTTCATATTTATCAATCATAGTGCAAGTGATCTTAAATAGATAAAAGAAGTAGACAAGTATGCCTTGGTGAGAAGCCATAAGAAATTGAAGTTTACTAGTACTAGTCAAAAGCTTCCCTTTATAATCAATAAGTTTCTTTTGGATTCTTTCAACTATGGAGCTCCAAAAGGTTTTAGACACATCCTTAATTGTAAGGGGAAGACCAAGGTACACTCCAAGGAGAGAAAAATATTGGCATCCTAGAATGCCTTTAATTTTTTATTTAAATCCTCCTTGGTATTAAAGAATTAAATATTACTCCTCTTATAATTAATTATTTCCCTAAGATCGTGATAGAGTCTTCAAGAAAGGCCTCCCAAACTCTTACCTCCACCATAGAAGCCCTCCCAAAGAGTATAATATCATCCATGAATTATTGAATGACCTTTGTAGGGATTGTAGAAGCAGCTTTAACACCATATAGTTTTCCTTTATTGACAAGGTTGAGAAAATTCCTTCAAAGGACCTTCGCAAGAATGATCAAAAGTAGGGGAGAGGGGGTCACCTTGCCTCAGCCTTGTTTTCACCATAATTTGTCCCCTTGGAATTCCATTCACAAGAATGAAAAACTTAATTCTCTCAATGGAAATCTTCACAATACTAGTTAGCTTATTTTTGAAGCACAACGTTTCCAAGACCTTGAAGAGAAAGTCTCATCTTACTTTGTCATAGGCTTAACCCTTTGGTCAAATGGTGGAGCTTCTTTCTTGTAGTGCCTACAACCAAGGTTCAAGTCCCCATAGGTTTTCTCTCTATCGTGGTTCTTAATGGAGAGTTATTGATCTAGATCCTTGGTAAAATAGCGGGGCTTCTTTCCTATAGAGCTAACAACCAAGGTTGAAATTTTTTTTTTAGCTTCTTGTCTGTAGTGCCTGCAACCAAGGTTCAAGTCCCCACTGGGTCGCTCTCTACCATGGTTCTCAATGGAGAGTTGTTTATCTTGATCCTTGGTGAAATAGTGGGGCTTCTTGCCTATAGATCTTACAGTCAAGGTTCAAGAAATTTTTAAGGACTTGACCCTTTGGTGAAATGGTGAGGCTTCTTATTTTTAGTGCCCACAACCAAGGTTCAAGTCCCCATAGCATCTCTCTCTATCGTGGTCCTAAATATAGATTTGTTGATCATGATCCTTGGTGAAATAGTGGGGCTTCTTGCTTGTAGAGCTTGTAGCCAAGGTTCAAGAAAATTTAGGGCTTGACTCTTTGCTAAAATGGTGGGGTTTCTTTCTTATAGTGCCTACAACCAAGATTCAAGTCCCCACAAAATCACTCTCTATTGTTGTTCTCAATGGAGAGTTGTTGATCTTGAACCTTTGGTGAAATGATGGGGATTCTTGCTTATAATTCCTACAATTAAGGCTCAAGTTCTCACGGTGTTGATCTCTATCATGGTTCTCAATGGAGAGTTGTTGATCTTGATCCTTGCTTAAATAGTCATGCTTCTTGCCTATGGAGCTTAGAACAAAGGTTTGAAAAAAATTTAATGGCTTGACTCTCTAGTGAAATAGTGGGGCTTCTTTCTTGTAGTGCCTACAACCAAGGTTCAAGTCCCCATAGGGTCGCTCTTTATCATGGTTCTCAATGGAGATTTATTGATCATGAACCTTTTGTGAAATGATGGGGATTCTTGATTATAATTCCTACAATTAAGGCTCAAGTTCTCACGGTGTTGATCTCTATCATGGTTCTCAATGGAGAGTTGTTGATCTTGATCCTTGCTGAAATAGTCATGCTTCTTGCCTATAGTGATTAGAACAAAGGTTTGAAAAAAATTTAAGGGCTTGACCCTCTAGTGAAATGGTGGGGCTTCTTTCCTATAGTGCCTACAACCAAGGTTCAAGTCCCCATAGGGTCTCTCTCTACCGTGATTCTCAATGGAGAGTTGTTGATCTTGATCCTTGGAAAAATAGTGGGGCATCTTTCTTATGGAGATTACAACCAAGGTTCAAGAAAATTTTAAGGGCTTGACCCTTTGGTGAAATGACAAAGCTTCTAGTTTGTAGTGCCTATAACCAAGGTTCATTTCCCCACAGGGTCTCCCTCTACCATGGTTCTCAATGGAGATTTTTTTATCTCAATCCTGAATGAAATAGTGGGGATTCTTGCCTATAGATCTTATAGCCAAGGTTCAAAAAAAAATTAAGACTTGACCCTTTGGTGAAATGGTGGGACCTCTTATTTTTATTTCCTACAATCAATTTTCAAGTCACCATGGGGTCGCTCTCTACCATAGTTCTCAGTGGATAGTTGTTGATTTTGATCCTTGGTGAAATAGTAGGGCTTCTTGCCTATAGAGCTTATGAACAAGGTTCAATAAATTGTTTTAAGGCTTGAACCTTTCTTGAAATAGTAGGGCTTCTTGTCTGTATTTCCTACAACTAAGGTTCAATTTCCCACATGGTTGCTCTCCACCATGGTTCTCAATGGAGAGTTACCGACCTTGACCCTTGGTGAAATAGTGGGGCTTCTTACTTGGAGAGCTTACATTCAAGGTTCAAAATGTTTAGGGCTTGAGCCCTTGATGAAATGGTGGAGCTTTTTTCCTATAGAGCCTTCAATCAAGGTTTAAGTCCCCACGGGGTCAATCTCTACCGTGGTTCTTAATTGAGAGTTGTTGATCTTGATCCTTAGTAATATAGTGGTGCTTCTTGCCTAAAGAGCTTATAGCCAAGGTTTAAGAAATTTTTTTGGCTTGACCCTTTGGTGAAATGGTGGATTTTCTTTCCTATAGTGCATACAACCAAGGTCCAAGTCCCTATGTGGTCATTTTTTGCTGTGGTTCTCAATGGAGAGTTGTGGATCTTGATCCTTAGTGAAATAGTGAGGCTTCTTGCCTGTAAAGCTTACACCAAGGTTCAAGAAAAAATTAAAGGGCTTGACCCTTTAGTGAAATGGTGGGGTTTCTTTCCTATAATGCCTACAACCAAGTTTCAAGTCACAATAAGGTCTCTCTCTACCATGGTTTTCAAAGGAGATTTGTTTATCTTAATCCTTGGTGAAATAGTGGGGCTTCTTGCCTAGAGAGCTTATAGCCAAGGTTTAAGAAAAAATTATAAGTTAAAAAACTTGAAGTGAGACCTTGATGGCTACAATGGCTCTCTTTCTCTTCAAATAAGCTTTGAATTTTGTATCCCTATGTTTCATGGTGTTTGGTAATGGCAAGGATTATGACCCCCTGACTAGGAAGCCACCTAATACAGTTGGGACCCAACCTATAGGGGGTTTGGGAGCTCAAACACTAACTTATTTTAGATCTTATGTGATGATCATGGACCAGATGAAGTGTTCTAGACTTGTAAATAACGCCAATTGGAGGAAGGCTCTAGCGGGGAAAGACCACAAACCCATGGTTGAGGTGCCTGCAACTAAATACTTACAAGAGGGTGATGAAGTCAAGTTGTTTCTCTTGTACACACTGATTGACCATGTTGTGGAATCATGAAAAGGGTCTCTTGTGGGAGAATTCTTCTCTTTCAGTCCTTCTATCAATATGGTTCAGACATGGATTGCCACAAAATGGAGAATTTGAGGGAGTGTGACACCAAGTGTTATATCAAATAGCCTCATCCTATTTCAATTCACCTTAGAAGAGGATTTGAGAGAGATTCTTGCAGGTTAATGGGCTTATGAGATACATTACCTCTCCCTTTAAAAATGGAAATTGGGGTTCGACCTAGAAGTGGATTTGAATAAGATGGTCCTTGTGTGGGTTAGAATGTCAAGTCTTCCATTAGAATTTTAGGACGAACAAATCTTCAAAAAGATTGGGGATACTTTTTATCAACATGTGATTGTAGACGATGTGTCAAAGACTAAATCCAATTTATTTTCCATGTACTTCTATGTAAATGTAGCCATTAACAAGACTCTTCTAAATTTTATTAGTTTACAACAAAAATTCATAAAGGTAACTCACGCGCTAGTCTATAAAAATGTAAAAATATTTTGTTAAAGATGTGCTAGATTTGGACATGTGATCTTTAACTATAAGGCCCCTTTGGATAAACAGACTCTATTGATTTCTCATTCTCACACCTTGGATAGGATGTTGGAAGGAAAGACCAATAAAACCTTAGGAGAGATAACTATGGTGACCACTCAACCAATAGTAGAAGAAGTACCACCTTAGAGGGATGTTAACCCAACTTAGACTGCTGACAAGCTTGTGGTGGGAGAAAATTTTGTCAGCTCAAATATTTAAAAAAATGGGTTAAATGGAAGGGGAGATAAAGACACAAGACTATATATCCAAAGTAAGTCTCCAACAAAGTTCAGAGATGAGTAGATCTTGAAACTAGCAGGGCCCCAAATTAAGGAAGAAAGAACAAATTAGAAAACTGTCGATGTTTTAAGAAAGGTAACTCTAGAGACTACCTTGTTGAAGGAGACTAGAGATATTACTCTAAAAGTAGTCATTTCAAATATGAATTATAACATGATCAACATAAAATATGGAGACACATAGCCAAAGATATAGGGTGAATCCTCAATGGTGGTTAATAATGAACATAAGTTGGATGTAACCCCTCTTAGTGGGAAATAGACCCTATAATCAAAGGGGCTACTAACCCCCACAAATATAAAATTGCTACATTTGGATGAAGGAGAAGAGACAAATTAGAAAAGGAAAATAAGGAGTACGTGAAAGATGAAGAGATAATTACAAATGATGTTAGTCACCCTTATGTTATTTTTAAAGCATAAAGAAGTTGCAAAGAAATTTTCCAGTGGAAGGGTGAAGACCCTTGACACAAAACCCCAAAATAAGCAATGAGGACCTTCTCATGTTATATGAGAGGCTTGATTAGCTCTTAGAAACAATATTCTCTGAGAAGTTGTATCCAAGACAAGAAAATAAAGATTCTATTATTATATAAAGTGAAGATGAATGTGCAAACCTTTTAACAACATAGCTAACTACATTTGGTTGGGATTTTTCTTTTCTATGAGTGATGCTTTGGGAGCCTTGAGAGGAATTGTTACAGTGTGGGACTCTAAGAAAATAAAAGGAAACATTCACTCGTCTACACCCAATTACTTGGTTGTTTCCTTAGACTCAGGGGATTACATGTGCAATTTGATAAATGTTTTTTCCCCCAATACCCACACTGGTAGAAGTATGGTGTGGATGGATATAGCTGCTATAATCTTGGCCAATAAGGACTCATTATGGATGGTGGTGAATGAATTAAATACACCTCTCTTCCGCTCTGAGAAATGGGGGGAGTGGTTGATCACTTTGGCAGTATGTCTATAAGCTTTGTCCTACTAATTCAATGTATATAATATTATAGTTGTGGCCCATTAGTTTATGTAATACTATCTACAAGATTTTTACCAAAGTTTTGATAAATAGAATAAATTCATTTCTTTCTAGTACGATTAAGTGTAATCAAAAGGGCTTTATTTTAGGTCACCAAATCCTTGATGTTGTTATTATAACCCATGAAATGGTTCACTCCATGGATAAATGTGGTGAAGACATATTTTTCCATGAGTATGAAAGGAAAAAAAAAGTTATGAAACTGTTAGTAACACCAACACCGAAAGTCAGGTTAAGTGCAACCTGACAGACAAGTTCAAGGGAACCCGACGACACAGTGCAACCCAAAAATGTTACAAGAGGAACCTGACAGAGTAACTCGACAGAGGAACCCGACAAGCAGGTTACGGTGTAACCCAACAAAACAGATAACAGAGGAACCCGACAGACTACAGAGCAACCCAAGCACTAGTCTATCGAGAGACAGTTAGAATTCTGAGAAATGTGGATCTAACTTCCACGTCAGATAAAACACTTGTGTTTTATATTTAGCTTTTTTATTAGCTTTAAATCCATTTCTTGAGGGAAAAGCAATGTAATTGTAATTGTTTTAATCAGTCTAACTGATTAGAAACATGCAAACTAGGAGATCAAGATCAAGTTGTAAACCTTTGATCATAGAGCTATCATTGTTATGCATGAAACTCATTTAGGTAAAACTCATTGTATAAATAGACGTGTAATCAATCAGAACACAAGGATGTGATGATGATTGCAGTCGGAGACACTTCTATGGATTAAAGACAGAGTATTATGCTGAAGAACAACCAAAGATGAAATCAGCTATCAAGAACAAGATCCAAGGCTACCAAGCATAATAGAGGTATTGATCAATCACTACATGTGATAAATGTACATGTAATCTTTAAATGGATATATAATAAGCCATTCTAGATTGCATATACTCAGGTCATTGAATATTTTTTACTACATTCTAACAAGTGTAGCAAATAGAAGAAATCCTTGAGAAAGGTGGATTTAACAATCCTTTGTAAATCTCTTAATAGAGTGCACACTAAACAATGTTGCTAAAGCTCTTAACAGAGTAGACCTTAACCAATCTCCACAAAGTACTCCTAACAAGGTAGATCATCAGAAGTGATCAGAATTGTAAGCCTTAACCGACCCCTTCTATTATGCAGATAGTGATGTTTTTCTGGTTTCATCCCCACCATAGTTTTTACCTTCTAACAGGGGTTTTCTGCGTTACCAAATCTTGTGTCACGTGTCAATACATTTCATGAATGTTTACATGATAATTGAGTTTATGAATTGATATAACATACACAAAGATATAATAGCACATATGGTTGTAATACAATTGATTACTAAAAGGATTAGGGTTAAGTGATAAAAATTTTAAGGGTAATGATTCACCCCTCCCCTCTCAGTACACACCATTCCATTATTTCCAACATGTGGTTCACCAGGGAAGATAGAGAATGTGTTATTATATCATCCTAAAACATTAGAACCCATTATTGGATACTTTATTAGAACCTATTAGACCTCATTTTGGTTATTTCAAGATCCAAATGTTTGTTATGCTTGATCCTAGAAACCTACTTTTTCTCCTCCAGTATAATTTCCTCCATCGCAACACATAGTTCAAATTTGTGACCTTTCCCATAGGAAAGAGACATTTCAAATGTCCTATTCCCACACTTTTTGGTCCAAATTTGGCTTGGAGCCCCATGTTAGGGTTTTGGTGGTAAATCTATTTTTGTGGTTAGCCTGGCTTATTTTTAATACCAAAATGATGGATTGAGTATATAAACACCCTATCTCTCCTCATTTTGATACACATTCATGACCTAAAATTTTGCAATCAAGTTTTCATAAGGCATTCAAGAGATTAAGCATTCAAGCAATTGGATTGAAGATTTGAAGGCAAGTATCCAAGATCTAGTTTCTCCACGTCCCCAATTCTTCATTTAAATTTATTCCAAGGCAATATTCTCATATTGCATCAAGTTTCTCTCACATGATGGCCAAGTATGAGAATTCTCAATCAAGCAATAAGATCCTTCCTTCCTTCTGCATTAATTCTCCTTCATTACAAGCAATTATCAAGCATATCTACATTCAAGATCTAGGAGTGGTGTTCATAGATCCATGCAGCTCCGAGGGCATCCTTGATTCCATTCTGCATTCCAAGGTCAACTCTTTGGATTTAAAGTATATTTAAGCATCTTCATGGGCATGAGTGATTTATACATCTATCCATGAGGGTTTATGCAAGGTGAATCAAACATTTTCCATTTTACATACTTTCCTTTATGGAATTTCATTTAATTTTCAAGATTGATTCCCAAATATCGGTTTGACCAAGGCAAACCCCTTTAGACAACCTTTTCCTTGTTTTCCTGTGTACAAGAATAGGTTATGGAATTTCAAGATGAAATGTGAAAAGATCGGGAACTATCGAAGGACCCCTAAAATTTTTAGGCAAAAACACCTGGAACAGGACATCTAAAACACCCTGTTCCCAAGAACAAGACATCTAAGATGCCCTGTTCCCAGGAATAGGACATCTGAAACATCTTTTTCCCCATGAATCAAGCTCAAATTTTACCTACAATTTAGTTCTTTCTAGACGTTGTTTCTATGCATGAAAGGTTTCTGGCAGATTTTATCAATTTGTTATTTCTGGTTTTTCAATTACTTGCCTAGTTTGTCTTCTGCATTTCATCTTTCCTATCATTTCTATTTTCATCAATTACATACGTAGTGAAGGATCAGTGTCGCATTCAACGCTTAAGTCTTCTCTTGAGCCTAATATGGGCATCTTCCTTTTGAATGTGCAATTTTGAAAAGGAGAAGTGATCTACCCTTTTGCATTGTGTCCCTTTTTATATTGTTCAGATATAGATATAAAATTCTTGTAATATATGGAAAAATTATGAAATTTTAGATAATTGTCTATATAGTAATTTAAGTAGGTCATGAGAAATAATTCTACAAATTAGCTTCATAAAAATCTATTGATAAATTATTTTGAATATAAATACAAAGTTTGTGTTGAACGTGGTTTAACATAGATGTCTAACATTCTTCTTATTTTTATTATTTGTTGTTGTAAAGTTTGTATTACTGTAGTTGTTAAAATATTAGCACAGTATTGTACAAGATAATAAATAGAAATATATGAATTGTAAAAGGTTCTTGCAAAATATTATATTTATCTTTTTGTGGGATCTTTTGATTTATCTTTTTTTTTATCATAAGAAATATGACTTATTTCTACTTTATTGGTAGTGGGGTCACAACTTTAAACATGAGGTAGTGGTTCACTTTTACTTTTTTTTTATAATGTGGAGTAAAAGTAACTACTGTGATGGATAGACCCCTATCACTAGTCCCATTTATGTGGACTTCTGTTTGAGGAATCATAGTCAAATAAATTAAAATATTTACCCAATCATCATATTCTAGTTGGGTGTCGAGAACATCATCTCTAATTTGGAATTCTTGATGGCAACAAATGTTCCAATTTGTGCTCAAAAGAGAACCCTAATAAGATAATCCATTTAAATTTGTGTCCAATTTCATATCTTTTTTATAGAACCATGGATATCGATTTCATGTGAAAAGACATATTCTTTCACCATGGGTATTTTCTACATAGAATCCTAGAGGACCAATTTTTTAGAGTAGACAATGCAATGTTTCAATGTCACCATGTTGCTCATATTTAAATTTCTATTTTAAGTTGAAATAGTTTACCACTGGCTAAGTGCATTGCAAGACTATGCATCTTAACTAAAACCATGTTATTAAAGGCTTTGTACATATTTATTTTGTATGCAGGATTAAGCATATAGTCTAAATTGTGTGAGATTTTTATAGGGCATGACCTATTATAGGATAGGGCAGTTATTTCATTAGTTGTTGGAACTCTAAGATATCCATATTGTGGAATCTGGTTAAAATAAAAGACTTTAATTATTCTTTTTTTGGTCAAATATTTAAGTGTTATTTGGCTCAAAGATATAACTCCTTGTAGAAATTTAATAGTATCATTATAACCTACTATTTCATGGATATTTCCTTCAACTTTACTAATTATGTTGATTGACTTGGCTATTTTTGTGTTGAGGAAGTCTACTAGAAAATTATGTTTTCCCTTGATGTACTCAATGTCAAAATGAAATGTATCAATAAATTGCACTTGTCAAAGTAGTTAATGTCAGTTTACTTTGTTCTTGGTATATGAGTTAAGAATTCAAGAATGTGTTCAAAATCTTATCTTAGTAAGAATTTCTTATCATAAACAAAGATTTGAAAAGACTGAAAACTTTTGATAATGGCTAGGAGTTCCTTATGTGTGGAGTGATATAATTTGTGTGGGTATATTAGGTTGCATATGTTCAATGCCACAAGTAAACTAAATGTAAAATATGAAGTAGATGTAATATTGAAATGGAAACAAAATACAAAGTAGTATAATTGGATTTCTTTATAATTTCTATAAACAATAGAAATACATTGACAAACTTTAAGATGAATAAATAAAAGAAAAGAAACCGTTAAGAAAAGTTATTCTATTGCATAAATGTTTGTTCTATTTTGAAGTCCTTTGAAAATACTAAGATATAAATTTCTAAATAATAGTTTCTAATACTTTTTGTATATGGTTCAACTAATGTTGTAAGATGGTGTAACATATGTAAAAATAATTGTAGTGTCATGAAAATCAAAATTCATATAGTTAAAGGCTTAGAATTTACATTACAGATTGTTTGATTAGCTTTGCTAATTTGAAATGATAATTTAATTATAAACCATCGAGATCAAGTTACAGTAGCTTTAGTTGTTTGTGTTTCTAAGTACAAGTTTCTAATTAATTTTGCAAGATATTTGCATTTTTTTTATAAATAATTAGCTAATGTATATATTTTATTTGGGAAAAGTATGAGTCAAAAGGGTCAGTTAACGAATAAGCTTTTTTACTTTTGGTTCCACTTGAGACATATCAACTTCCACTAGAGTTCAATAAAATAGAATTATTAGTTGACTTTAACCATCTATCAAATCAAGTATGTACAAATAAGAATTATGAACTTATTAATTTCAACGTTAAGAAAAGTTGTTCTATTGTATAAATGTTTGTTCTACTTTGAAGTCCTTTGAAAATATGAGGATATAGATTTTTAGATAATAGTTTCTAATACTTTTTTGTATGTGGTTCAACAAATGTTGTGAGATAGTGTAGCATATGCATAAATAATTATAATGTCAAATGCATTAAAATAGGATTTCATATAGTTGAAGGAATTGTCCTTAGAATTTACATTGTGAGTTGTTTGATTAGCTTTGCTAGTTTGAAATAAGAATTTAATTATAACACGTCTAGATCAAGTTTATTGTAGCTTTAGTTGTTTATGTTTCTAAGTACAAGTTTCCCATTTATTTTATGAAACATTTCCATTTTCTATAAATAATTGTCTAATGTAACCTTTGAGTATACTTACAATTCTAATTTTGATAAAAAAAATCTTGAAGTACAAGAAAATAACAAAGAATCAACTTGAAATAACAGTACATTTGCTTTCAGAATAGTTTGTTCTTTTTAATTTTGGTTTTACCATCTTAATGCCAAATGAAAATTCCTTAGCTATGAATTTGTATATATTTTCAAAGATTTTTAGATTATAAGAACTCATGTGTTTATTTATCTTAAGACCCTAAAAAATCAAGAGAGTTGTGACAAAGATGTGCATAATTTGACATTGCGCTTTGTAATAGCCTTCATAATTTTCTTCATTTTTTGTAATTTAACTTATTTATTTTCTGCACTCCTATTGCAACCTATAAACATATCTAACAATTTTTCCATCTTGTGTTAGGAGATTGTTGACCTTCTATCACCATTTTCCTCTGGTTTATTTACTGAGATTCAATTTTACTTAGTGGGTGACTAAGACCAGTCAGGATACTACAGTGTCAGTGTCGATATGTCTCACTAAGATACATGTCAATGGGATATGGAGGTCTCTTTTCTTTTGATAGGCATTTCTGGGGTCTTCCCATTGATCAGTAGGTTTTCTCTATCGTCATGATGCTCATGCAGCGATCATCTTGCACACCAGAAAACTTTTGTTACTGGTTGGATCCTCAATGATAGACGACCAAGCATTAATCACTCAACTCCTTCCAATGAATTTTGGGTTTAGGCGGTGCTATTATTATGCTTTTGGTAATTTTTCCAAGCATATCAATGCTCATTTATTGGTTACAGGTGGTCTTTGTGCTTTTTTTCTATGTCAAGGATGTAACATTGCATGCTTGCACATGAAATATGTATGGACCATTATCTTACTTTCATGGGTATTCATATCGGCTCCTTCTGTCACTTCTCAAGACCAACTTACACACAGGTCAAATTTAGTCTAATCAGATTCTTTTGAGGGTCCTGTAATTCAACCCAAGAGGGATTTGAACTACAATATTTCAATTAGAGTTATGCCTAAACTCTTTAAAAGACAAATTTGTACATTCTTTCTAGGTTCTTCTCTGATTTCATTTTTCCATACATGAATAGAAATCTCAGTTTTTACCTCCTTTTCCCAATTTGATATTGTGTGCATCTTTCTTTCCTTGCATCGGTTATTTCTTTTTGGTCTTTTAGGTTTGTATGTCGTGTCTGATGTTCTCATGGATGCCATATTGTGAATATTATCCTTCAGTATCCCATTAGTTATAACCTACATGTGAGCCCCTAGAAGGTAGATTAGAATGAGATTTGTGTATTTTTGAGTGCTCTATTGATGTTTTGTGTAGTTGTAGGTAGAGATCAACCATAGATTCAATCTTGTGCATCACCTCCTTTCCCTTTCAACATTCCTCCCCTCTTTTCCCTAAAAGTAGTAGTTTTAGGTGCACCTTGATTGTAAAGAAAACCAACCTTCTCTGGAGACTCAACCTCCCTTGTCAAGTCCCACACTTAAAGGTTATTTCCATGTTTCACAAGGTCATTTAGGTCACTAACCATCACCTAAACAAGGGTGAACACTTTTGTGACAAAATATTTTAGCACCTCCCATGGGATAGAGATTCAAATCAGTTCAAGAACATCCCCTGGTGGACCATTCTAAACTTCATTCACTGATAGTTTGGTTGTTTTTTTAGTACTAACAGCCTTTGGAGGCATTTCATCAAATACCATGGTGAATTTGAGTGCAAAATTTGATGGTTTCAAGAAATCCTAGTTCTATTATGTATAATATCATCTTTGATCTTTCATGATTTCTAATTTTCTATAAATTTGCAGCTTTATGAAGCTCTAACATGGAGTTGTTTCATAGAAATATATATTATGGCCCTCCATATCATGAATATATTGTCCCTCAACCCTCTTATTATCAACTTGAGCCTCATCCTAGTCTTGGTTTAGATTCCTCTACAACATCAAATGGCCAGCATGTTCCATCTGCTTGTGCCCCTCTCCCCCTACTCATATCTTAGCTAATATGGATATTAGTGGCTTTAGGGATCATATTGTGGACCTTGGTGATAGATTTACAAACCTCGGTCTAGTTTTTAATAAGGTTCCAGGCATTCCCCTATATTTTGAAGATATGGGATGTGGAGAGTTGAGAGCTCTTATGCGAGTTTGGACTAAGCAATTGCATGAAATCAAAAGCATAGCAGGGAGTTTATATGTAGCTAGTGGAGTTATCTCACCAGGTATTTTTTCTATTCTTATTATCATATAGACACCAATATTTTGATGATATTAAAAAGATAAAATAATAAATGGAGGTCAAATGAGGACATGATGGGGAAGAGATGGATGGTCAATGGAGACAGTTTGAGGATAAAATTGCAAGGCATGTTGCTGTAGCAGATGAACAAATGAAGCTTAAGTTAACTCATTTGTGGAACCAAGAAGCAAAGGCAGTCCCTTTCCCCAAATTTTTTATTCCAATATTTAATAAGACCTCTCCATCACAAGAGTCTACTACTGTAATTCCTCCATTCCCTGTGCAAAAAAACATCACCCTCTCAACCTTGTATGTCCCATACCATCTCACTCTTTAGGGGTGGAATTGTGGTAGAGACCGTTGATGGTCTAACTATGTCAGTTTGGGAGGAGAAAATGAAGCCAAAAGGGCTGCCATGGGAGGGGTTGGAGCATGTTGCCCATGAGCTTTCACATGGGCCAGAACTAGAGGAGAGAAAAGAGGAGCTTCTGTAGGAGGATATTGATAAGTTTGTATTGATACAAACCTTTTTGCAAACTAAGACCAAAAGAAAGGAAGAGGATCCAGTCCTCTTATTTGAAGAGATTTCCTCTTTTATTAATGAGGATGAAAAGGACAATAATGTTGTTTGTTTCCCTTGAGGTACAAATCTTGGTTAGTGAGCCTTTTCCAGAACCAGTGGGCCTACTGCAAGGAAAAGAAGAGCCAAATCAATTGTTGTAGCAGGAGGTCCTCCATGATATGTAAAACAAAAAAGAGGATACCAAGGATAATTTTTTCCTTGAGGAAGAACATGTTGATATGCATGAGGTTGCCCCTCAACCTATCCATATTGTTGCAGCAAAGTAAGAGGAATCTGATGAAGAGAATAATTTTTGGGATGAGCTGGAAGCCTTTTTATCGTCTATAGATATCAAGTCATCTTCTCCTTCATCAAAAGATCATGATTTGTAGTAGCAACATATGGAGATCCATATCATACCAGAGACACTACAAATGGCTCATGAGAAACATGAGGAAATGGTGCAAGAGTTTATCTCTTCCCAAAAATAAAAAGAGCCACATTCAAAGCAACATGATACCAGTATTATAGATCACAACAGTGAGGTCAAGGTTGATGTTTTTTACCCAGTGTCATCAAGAGGATATCCCATAAGGCATTCATCTCTACAAACAATCCGCAAGTTTCCTATAGTCATGCTTGTTTTAGAGTATGAGGATGAAGATCAAAAGGAGCAAGTTTGTCTTTCTCAAAAGGACATTTTTCTAGTGTTGGAGAACTTCCTTATTTTCGGTATTGGGAGTGCACTCCAACAAGCTATAGTATGCTTGTTGCCCTACCTTGTTTCCCAAATGCATGAAGTGAGAAAGAAATTAGTAAGGAAGGGTAACTACTTCAATAAGCGAGCTAATGACTTTGTTTGATGTTTTTATATGTAATTATTTGTACATATTAGGCTAGGTTAGCTTTCAGCTTCCAATAAGTGCATGAACACAACTATTTTCTTTTAGAAATAACAAAGTTTTGATATTTTTATTCAACTGCAGAGGGTTGCAGATTTATGATTTTCTCGGTGACTCTATTACCCAATGAATTGCTAGGACATTGATCTATATACTTAGCTAGAAAGTATTCTACAAAGTTTTAAAAAAAGGTTGACCTTTTGTCACCATTGCCCTCCAGTTAATTCACTGGACTTCATTTTTACTTAGATGGTGACTAAGATCAGCCAGGACACTACGGTATCAGTGTCAGTGTCAGTGTTAATGTCAATGTCAATATGTCTCACTGAGATACATGTCAATGAGACTTGGAGGTTTCTTTGCTTCTAGCAAGAATTTATGGGGTGTTCCCATTGTTTAGTTGGTTTTCTTTGTTGCCAAGGCACTCATGCAATGATCATATTGCACACCGGTAGAATTTTTTACCACTTGGATCCTCAACAACAAAATAATGATAGATCACCACGCATTAATCAATCAGCTTCTTCTAGCAACTTTTGGGTTTAGGCGACACCACTACTATTCTTATTGGTTGTAGGTGGTCTTTGTGTCAGTTTTCCATGTCAAGGACAAAACATTATGTACTTGTAGATGATATATATATGGGTCATTCTTTCACTTGAAGGGGTATTCATTTTGGCTCCTCCTATCACTTCACAAGATCAACTTGCATACAGGTCAGATTTGGTCTGCTTGGTTTCTTCCTGCTATAACTCAACCCAAGAGGGGTTTAAAATCCAATGTTTCAATTTGAGTTATGCTTAAACACTTCAAAATACAATATTATAAATTATTTATGGGCTCCTCTTTGATTCTTTGCAATAGCTTAGGCTCTGCAATTGTAATTTCCTTTTTCCATACATGAATAGAAATCTTAGTTTTTACCTCTTTTCCCAATCTGATATCTTGTGCATCTTTCTTGCTTTGTATCAGTTGTTTGTTTTCGGTCTTCTATGTTTTTATGTTGTGTATGATGTTCTCATGGATTCCATATTATGAATATTATCCTTTAATTTGGTATCTCATTAGTTTTGACCTACATGTGAGCCCCTAGAAGGTAGATTCGAGTGATATTTGTGTATGTTTGAGTGCTCTATTGATGTTTTGTGCAGTTGTAGGCAGAGATCAACCATAGATTTAATCTGGTGCATCACCTCTTTTCCCTTTCTACATTCCTTATCTCTCTTCCATCAAAGTAGCAGTTTTAGGTACACCTTGATTATAAAAGAAGTTGACCTTCTCTAGAGACTCAACCTCCCTTGTCAAGTCCCACACTCTGAGGTTGATTCCATGTTTCATGAGATCGTTTAGGTCACTAAACATCACTTAATAAAGGTGAAAACTTTTTTGAAAATAGATAACAAGAGCATTTTAGTGAAAAATAGGGGAGTGTTAAACATGCCATTCATATCTACAACAAATCAAGTGTGTTTATCCTATTAGAAAGGATATCTCTTTCAGAGCGTAGAGAGTAAGATTCAATAGAACTATCAACAATGTTTGCATTGGCTACAATATATTCTAAGAGAAAACTATTAGCAAATTAAATAATTCAATAACAATGCAAATACAAAGTAAATATCCAATGGCCTGTTCAAGGGCCTTTGAGGGTTCAACCTCTTTCCTCAAGGTCTAGGAAGGTGGAATGGTGCCTGCCAGATCCAGGGTGGAGAAAAATTAACTTTGACGATGCTTCTAAAGGAAATTTGGGGCCATTTGGTGTAGGGTGTGTTTCCCAGGATGAGAAAGGAGATATATAGATGTTTGGAGCAAAAATGCTTCCTATAGGCACTAATAACAAAGCTGAGAGTTTGGCGGTGCTTTTTGCTACTAAGTTGCCTAAGAGGCTAGTAGTGTGAAAAATGCATTTGGAAGGGGATTCACAGATTATTGTGAATGAGATAGTAAAAGGGGAATCTAGGACATGGCACTTAAATAAATTCATTAGGAGGATCAAACTATTGCTAGACAAATTTGATGAGTTTAAAGTTACACATGTACTAAGGGAGACTAATTAAGTTGCTGACAAATTATCAAACTTTGGAGTAACATTACTAGATCAGAACAAGGAGGAGATAATCAAATATTTTAGGAAGTATAGGATTAATTTTTCATTTCCACAATGATACACTTGGTAGGCTATAGAGTTTGTTTAAATTTTAAAAGAAACATTTCTTGATGAGAAGCTTAAGTGTGCGGGAGGGTGTTACCTTCACATGGATTAAGTTTTTCGTGTGGGAGCCGTAATCATTAATCAATAAGGAAATAAAAGAATTGTGAAGCTAGTTGCATCTTACATCATGTGGTAGAGTGATGATGTCGTTAAGGGAGGGTGGAACAATCTAGAAAGGGATTGTTTGTATTTAGCTAAATGGCATTATTGTAGAAAGTGACTTGTCATGTGGGAATATTGACAACAAAGTGAGAATGGAAGCCAATTATCTCTCAATTTGCCAAACCAAATAGTTGGATTTAGAGGGGAAATAACAATTCGAACATTGAGAGGAGTGTTTAAAATTGATGATGAGAGGTTTTGGGAATGTTTAAGGCAGATATTTGGGGAAGAGTTTTTGAACTCAGAAATAATGCCAAGGACAAACTTGGATATCTCATCCATGTTCTATGTGTGGGACCGTCAATTGGGAAGTGGAGAGAAGGTTTTGAAGTTCATGTTCCTTTGTGTAGAACCATAATGGTGTGGTGGCTTGATACCCTATTGGGTAAAGATGAACAAGGTGTGGGGTTTGCGCATGGAGATGTGCCATGGAGAATGGTGGAGGGATCAAGTCAAAAATTTCAACCCTTCATTATTTGGAGCTTGAAAAAGCCCAAGGAAGTGCAAATAACTGATGCAAGGGTTGGATGGGAGAAGTTGTTGGTGTTCTTGGCAAAAGTAGAGGCAGAGAATGAGTAGATGGAGAAGAACTACCACAAATTGATGAAGACCACTCCCAGGAAATCCAGTGCAAAGCTTTGACAAAATGTGATTGGTAGGTCTGCTGCAAAGCCAGTGAGGGATAAGAAAAAAAGGTAAAATTGATACAAAGGGTGGAATGTTCATCATGAATAAGTCCAGGGAAGAGATGCGGAAGAAACGAGTAGGATGAAATTAAAGCTCTGGTTTTTTTGTAACAAAATATAATGATCATGAATTCTATAGCTCGCCCAATTTTGCTAATATGGGCTTAGTTTTTAGTTTTTACTCCAGTATTGGGTTCACCAGTATAGCTAAGTATAGTCTTTAAAAGTAATAATGGATAGTGTTTGGTTCAATACTATGTTTCAAATAATGCTAGAGGGAAAATAAAATATATAATAGCTATAGTGTTTTTGTTTCTTAGGGAGTCAAAAGCTTTATCAGCCAAAGAAAGTGGCTTAGATATAATCTTTTTAATATCAATAAAAATCTATATCACTTATCGAAAAAACTAAATATCCAATGGAATAATGCATATGGTTCTATTGTTAATATAGTTATTTTCTATATATAAAAAGATGGGAAAATGAGATGGATTTCAAATTCATACTAGTCATTTGGTTCATAAATAGACACTTGGAATCTCTATCTATAAAGTTATCTACAATCACATTTGACAACTTAGATGTATCAATATTAGCATCACATGGAGAAACAATAGAATTTAGCACTAAGAGATAATTTGATATGTACTATTCTTGCGATCACCTTCATTAGCATCACTCAGATCTCTTAGTAGTATGTCTAGACTATTTGATCCAACAAACTTGTAGTTGGGTAAGCATTCATTGTAGCCATTTTTCGCTTTAGGATTGAATACATATGATACAAATAGATCATAAGTAGTAGATGTAATTACACAATTAACCATTTCAATCAACTGAGTGATGCAATCAGTCACAATGTGGTTAGGAAAATGGGATTTAGGATACAAAATAGCAAGTGTATCAGTATTTAAGTCTATGTAAAAGAGGTTCATAGTTAAAATTGGATGAGGGATGAGAACATGAAATGTTACTTGGAATAATGCAATCATTAAAACCAATATTTTGATAATATTCTTTAGAATCAAGTTAGTTGGAAGAAAATGAAGAAGATCCATTAGTTTGTATATTATAATTTTTGAAACACTAGTTGTCCCAACTACTTATAGTTGTAACATAGTTCTTTTTGTTGTTATTATCTATTGATACAATCATGGATTCTTGTGAATAATTGTGATTACTTATGACTAGATGATCATTGTTATTTATAATATCTCTTACATTCTTGCACGTATAATTAGATTTGGTCGATTCTTCATTGTCTTGGTAACCTGAATTGGATGTGGATCTACTTTGTAATTCAATTCCAATCTGCAAGACACCACAGTAGTTTGTTTCAAGAGATGACATGGCTTTGAAGTGATAGAGTCAAATTTGTAATTATTTTGAATACTTTCATAGACCTAACAACTTTATCATAAGCATTAGTAGCCTCTTCAACAATATCAAATGTTCCAAACCATTTACATCACTTAGATTTAGGGTCTCTAATCTCTACAACATAACAACCCAATGCACATCTCTTAACATGTAGGCCAAGTCAAGATTTATATTAAAACATATTAAGGTGAAGTTTACTATATTTTAATTCTCTTGAATATGCAATTAGAAGCTGATTATTCATATGCACTTAATGAAACAACATAGAGTTTGTGTTGGCTTATGCAAAGAAGCAAAAGAAGACTATGACATTTCATACCAATAATATAAGGAAGTGAGGAGTGCTCTTGACTAGGATGAGCAATAAAATGAGAATGCACATCTTAAATAAAACAAAAAATCCCCCAAATATTACAATACTCTCTTATGGAACAATTTCACACATTTTCTTGCACTTGTCTTTTACAACAATGTTAAAATGCACGAATGTATAGTTGAGTTATAATGCATTATTGAGCCACAATGTTATGAATGTATGTATATGACACTGAATTGAAACTGTAACTAATATCTTGTGATATTTATGAATGTGTCAAAATATTTATGAGTAGTGTAGTTGCATGTATGATTGTAAGTAGATGAAAGAACTCCATCACCCTACAAGAAGAGGAGAGTATTATTAGGGAGAGAGAAACAAACATGAAAAAATGTATAATTTGTCGTTGATTCCCAAAGTTCCTACGAGATAAGTTGTCCCTACTGGAGTTTATTATTGTTTCCCTAACCTAGTCTCTAGGAGGGTAAGGTTGGTTATCTACGTTTCTTTGTGTCAAGACTTTAAGATGTCTAGATTAACTTGCTTAGGAATACTACAATCTTTATAACTCCTTCTACCATTACTATATGTTAATCGACAAGATGTTATTTCTTAGCTTAGATTATTAATATAAATATGAATATATGCAAAACTATGTAATACATATATGCATATACTCATTAAAATACATAGAATACATATGTGAATATGTGTATATGGGTGATCCCACAATACTGGGTTACACTTTTTGGCCAACTTTGACATTGAAATCAACATTTTGCACTAAATCTTCACTTATAACATGTATAGTAGCTAAACCATTATGAATTTGAAGATCAAGTAAACTAATCATTTGTGATATTTTTTTGTAGATTCTAATTTAAAAAAAAAATAGAAAAAAATAATGTAATTTTCCTATAACTTTAAATAACTTAATTTTTATAGTAATCAACATTTTTTAGAAGTGACAGTTGCTATGTAATGCATAACATTTTTTTCATAGCAAAAATAAAATTCTAATTTCAAAATATAGATTTGTCACACCAATATCTAAGGCATGGATATTTTTTCATAATTTTTCGTTCAATATATTTTTAAGTTGGAGTAAGTGTAACTTGGACAGGGTGTATTTGGTAATGCATAACTTTTTTTATGCATTTGAATTACCTTCTTATTTATGTGTTGAATTGAGGATACAAATACCTAGTGAAAAAATATTTTTTATAACATTTTTCTTGTATTTTTTAAATTTTCCATGTGTGTGAAATAAAGACCTAAATGTTTGATAAAAAACCTACATTCATAAGAAATAAAAAATAAATATATTAATAAAATTGAATATGTTAAAATTATACTTTTTGAAAAGCTAATAACAAGGACTAAATACTTAGAAAACAATGCCTCTAAATGAATTGAATTGATCCCCCCAAAACTAATGTCAAAGTGATTATTTATTAGCATTTTAATAGATGCAAAGAAGACCTCATTGCAGGTATGATTTAAGAGTACATAGAGGTTCTATCAAAGGGAGTATGATCTAAGAGGATTTGATCCAACCCTCTTCAATTAATTTCTTCAAAGGGGACAACTCAAGACTTAAATCATTATATTTTCTTAAAAAAGAGTGACTTTGACAAAAAAAAATGATGTACAAAAAGTGTAACCTAGTATTGTGGGATCACCCATTATACACACATATCTTTATATAAGCATATTGGTAATGATAATCTAAGGTAAGATATAATTATAATTCAAATTTAATAAAAAATTATTTAAAACTAACAAATGGGTGGTCGAGACCTTAGAATAGACCGTGACCTCCCACTCGCCCCGAGTTCTTAGGAATAGAAGGTGCCCCTACATGCAAGTGGTGTTTTCCTGCCCTATAGATTGGTTGGACCAAAGTATCCTTGGCTTTCTCCATGTACTATCCCATCTATTTAACCTGTTCGCATTGGTTTGCTAAGTTGTTCTGAATATTCAATTTCTTCTCCAGATTTTATGAACCCAACACTTTACAACTAAAATAGATCCGACCCTCTCATAGATAGAGATAGAGAAATCCATAATTTCCTATAATCTCCACCACTAATCTACCTCTTACTTTAATTAGTTCATTCAAGGCTATAATTATAGGGGCAAAGCTTCAACTTGCAATATAAAATAGTTCTAGAATCGATCTAGAATGGGGGGTGGACTTATCCAACTAATCTACCTTTTTATGGAATCAACAACAATAATAGTCAAGGGGAGGGGGTAACCTGAGCCCTAACCTAGATATTATATCTATAAGAGACTGTGTACTTGGAGAGAGGGATAAGCATAATTGGTTATAGAATTCTTGGTTGGTTCAATGCCTCGATTGAATTTGTTCAAATAGAAGTTATGTTCTTGGATCCAAGTGAATAAAATGCATTTCAAATCTCCATCACCTGGGTTGTGGAAACCACTAACAATTGCTTGTTAACCCAGGCTGGAGAGACCTGTTGATACCTCAACCAATAGGTTCTTCGAAGAGTGTAGGCTATATGAACTATGAGACTCATGATACATAGATATCCCCTTGCTGATAGGAGCTCCACCGATAGGCAAATAGGTTTGATAGGAGCTCGACCGATATGAAAATATGTTCTTTTCCCTTGACTGATAAGGTAGTAGGGGGGAAACACACACACACATTTATAGGGGAGAGGAATATTATTAGGATTTGTATTATTACCATTATAGTAGGTCTATAACTGCTCCTCCCTAACCCACTGCCAACATCTCTATTAGTAGGAGGCCAACTCCCAAGCCAAACAATCCAACCCTTCCTTCCATTCATCTAGCCACCACAACAACTCAAGAATACAAATTTTGAAAGGGGAAGTGCTACTAGTGAATTGAGTCAATTGAGAATCATGCATTTATATTCCTCTATTAAAATATAAATCCTACATGGTATGGGACTACAACTTCTCACTTACCGTGGCAACACCTTGGCTCTACAAGCTCAATTTGAGCTTAAGCCTTATTGATATATTAACAATTCAATTTAAATATCTCAATATTAATTTCCTTCAAATATCAATGTCTAAGACACTACTAATTATTATTATTAACTTATATATATTAACGAAGCTCTATTTTGAATTTTCATTTACTCGACATACTTATTAAGTGATATACTTCTTAAGAAATGGTTGCAATACAAAATTGAGTTTCTTCAATATTAATCCATTTTCTTTTTGTTTATTACAAACCTTAAGTTTAATCAAATCAATAAAACTCATATCTCCTTCATTCTGTATGGTAGCTTGAAGTGATTTTTCACTGCTCTCTCTTTGAGCATGAGAAACTTCGAGGTCCACAATAACAAGAGACACAATGCGTCAAAGTTCCTACCAATAGTTAGAGAGGAAAGAAATAGAGATATGCAGATGAAAATTGAAATAATAGGAGATATGAAGAGATAGTTGAAAGAGATAGAATGACCAGAGAGAGAGAGAGAAAGGTTTTAAAAGTATTAATATTTATTTTATTTTAAGAAATATTTAAATAACAAATACAACTTTTGAATTAAATCATCTAGCGAATTATTCATTTCTATCTTAAAAAATTCAAATCTATAATTTAAAAAATAAATATATTTATTAAAAACTTATTATATATTTTAAAATGATTGATTTGCATATTTTATGGTACAAAATAATTATTATTAAAATTTTAAAAATATAAGTTAAATATTTTAAACATATAAGTATTTATAATTAAGTTATTTTTAGATTCCATTGTATAAGATTTGTTGCATGGAGATTTCATATAATCGATTATCAAAATTCCAAATATTATAAATAATAAAATGATCAAATATTATAAATAAGTACTATTAAAAATAAATTCAATATATAATTAATCATTATTTATTATATTTATTATTGTATTAATATAATATTTAGAGACACTAAATCAATAATTGATAATAAAAAATTGACAAAAAAATAATTTTTTTTTTTAATTTTCTATTCGTCATGCAAAATGGACAATAGTATGGAGGGGAGATAAATGGAGAGAGGAGAATTAGGGAGATGGAGAAAGAAGGAGCAATGCCAAGAGGGAGAGAAGGGTAAGTAGATAGGGGTGGCCATGCAAATGGAGATGAAGATGGGGAAGAAAGGAAATATAAAGGGTTAAAAAGGGAGAAGGAGAATTTTTTTTATAGTTTTTTAAAGTTTACTTAATATTTTGAAGTTTGATTTTTTATTGTTTTAAATTTAAACTACTTTAATCATTA
>MU227979.1:2941262-2959703 GCA_018584345.1 Thuja plicata | reverse complement strand
GCCAAAGATATGGGGGCAGATTTTTAATAATGATCCATCTTGGTGCCGACAAAGCAAGCACTTCTTCATGAATAGCCTCCGGAGTCCATGCTAAAGCGCGAAAGGAGGTGTTTCCCACATTCCAATATTGTCGTTTGAGGACAGCCTCCTGTGCTTCAGCAATTTTGAAGAAAATAACAAATAGACCCTTCTGCAACTGCCTACAAAAAGAAATGCTATGCCCTAATTTCAAATTCCAATAATTATAAAACCAATCGTCAAGAAATTTTCTTGCAGGGCATCTTTCAACATCAACAGCAGCAAAGAAAATGGCAAAGTTTTTTAATCTACATTTTTCCTTCTCTATTTCACCAATCATTTCAGGGTTAGGGGAGATGGAGAAAGGCCTCAAGACGTCTACAGATCTCTTACCTGGCTCGGCCTCTTCATGTTGAGGAGAAGCACTAAACCTAGCGGCAGCAGTGACTGTGGAGTTAGCCACCGCCTCAGAGAAAGTTTTCGTCGATGAAGATGCATTGTGTTTATCAATTTCAAGGTTAGGAGGTTTATTCGCAGGAGTTTCTACAGATCCATTAATGGGAGTTAAGGCAGAAGCTACGGCTTTTGCAGAGGGCATTAAGGGCGGGACAGACATCACAGCTTAAAACTAAATGAAGTTAGGAACGCGCACACCTGGGTCATCGGGAGAAGTGCCTGAACGGAGGAGGACGCCACGTCGCCTTGTCAGATCGCATTCAAACGCAGAGACCACCGAAAATGCAGAGACCACTTCTCCTCTTTTCCTAAAAATGAAATTCAATAACAAATATACAAATTCAATAACAAATATACAAATATTATCTCAAATTTACAATATTTAATATTTAAATTATAATACAATACACTAGAATATATAATACTAAATATTACTATATAAATTAAATATATAATTTTAATTAAAATTTATAAATTACATTTAATAATTTAAAATACCAAAAACATATAACAATTTATTTAATTCTTACATTTTTTACTTTGATTAAATCACGTGAGAGAGGCATGTTAAAAATTTCGAGCTTTTAATTAAAAACATTTACTTGTTTTTGAAGTGCAGTAATTGTTAGTCATTTTTTACTGACATGGAGATAGTCATGGGTCCACCACAAGTGTACGAAGAGGATCGTGGTCTTGCATCGAGATAATACAGTTTTGACCATTGATTTGCAAAGATAGATGCTTTGCTTGAGATAAAGCCTTCAATGTAATTAATAATTTATACATCATTTAAAATTGGATGACATTTGGCATTCTATATTTCACCATAGGTTTATAATTTTTGCACGAGATTTCTAGAAAAAGATAAGGTTGTCATTAATACAATACAAATTTACATCTTTTCATGCTTTAAAAATATTGTATTTCTTTACAAAAAAAATTGAATTTTATCTCTACAAAAATTAGTATAGTCCAATAGATTAATGAAAAATGAGATTTATAAAATCATGTAAAATGAAAAAATATAGACATTTAAAATTGCATTTACTTTTTTAAATTATGTGATCTGATTGGTTAGTTTAATTGAAAAATTAAATTTAATGAATGCAATAGTATCCTGCCTTTGGCAGGAACTAATAATAATTATCAAATCATTCAGATTGGGAAGAGAAATACCTAGAAAAAAAAGACAGATTAAAAAATTAAAGCTTTAGTTTGGAAGTATGACATCATAGTAGTTTTATGGCAGCATTCAGGCATGTTCTTTTTTTTTTTTTTTTGAGCAACAAATTCTTTACTATTAGCATTGTGATAAACTCTTCTTTCAATGAAATATTTTTAAAGAAAGAAACCTTAGGCTTAAGTTTTATAAAGGATTGAATACGTTTTTTCATGCAAAACTAAGCTAAGAGCAAACTATTCCTTTTCCTTTATTGATGAGATTCTTGCTATTAAATTGACATATTGAGAGAAACCCTTCAAATTATTTTCACTTTCTTTTGAAAGTAGTAAGAATAGAGTAAAGGTGCAAGAATACAAATTGGTGCTAAATAAAAGAAATGGAGAGTTCATAACTACAACATGGAAACGAGAATTTGAGTCATTTTATAAAATTAGTATAGCGAGAAGAATATTTTTATTTTTACAACTTGTTGAAGTTTGAAAGAATAATTTATAGCCTTATTTAGTTCCTATGAATTTAGCTGGAATTGTGACTATAATCAGTCTTGAATGTGTTAAAGGAACACAAGCGTGTATAAGTTAATTTCTTTATTAATGAATGATTGTGTGTCAAGCTACTATACTGGTTCAAAATCACCCATAGTCTAACATTAGACATAGGTGAACATCTTTGTCTAAGGGTTTTTATTTATTCTTTCATAAGGGTGATGGTAAAACTGTGGGAATAATAAATGTGTTGAGACATGAACTCATAGTAAACCAAATTAAGACCATGTAAATAATCAAAGAATTGTATTCTAAGTGTCTTCTCATAATCAAGACCCATGTTTGGGTTAGCTTGGAGAGGTTTATATTTAAAATCAAAAAGAGTCTTTGAAAACACTAAATTGAAACAAGATATGACTAGAACAACTAGAAGAGAACCTAGAAATATGGATGGGTAACTTAAGTTGTCTTAATTCATTGCCAATTCACCATGTTTTGGAGAGCTAGGAGATGATTTAAATCATCATTAATGTATAATCTTCACGGGAAATAATGATAATTTACAAGGTCAAAATGGAGTACGCATGATCATAGGTTCTCTTTCATCCACAAGTAGTTTAAGTGAAGAATCATTCTTGTAGAGCTAATTTAGAACTCAAGATGAGTAGAGGTAGGTAGAAAGTTGACTGCATAAATTTCACGTTTAGAAAGTATATTTAAAACCTTTAGAAATGTGGTGCAAAGCCTTTCTTGCACCAATTAATTCATCATGACCACATACATGTAGAGTCTATAGTTGTGTGACCAACTATAGTTGTGCAGGTATCTAAATACTAGGCTTATATGGTAATTGGACCTAGTTTTGTATTTTCTCCTCCGTGAAGGGAAGAGCCACTTTGATATGGAAGGTGTGTGGGGGACCACTAGGCCTAGGGTTGGAGGAAAAAATACCCTAATGATGCTCTCCCTCCAGATGAACAAGTCAAGACTTGAATTGGACTCAAATAGACTAGAATTATTTAGTCTTTAGACCCTACTTTGTTTTTAATTTATGTTCAACATAAAATTTAATGATATAAATGAAAATAATGTTAATAGAATTTACTCTTCAATATGTTCCTTATATCTTAGTTTTGCTATGTGTACTTGTAATTTCTATCAAAGTTAGAGTTCTTAATAATATAGATGCAAATGAAAAAATATTCACGTGTTTTCATGATTTCATACTATTCTAGTTGTGTTATGTTTTCTTAATTTCATATTAGTAGTCTAGTGTATGTTACATATGGTATAAAAGCTACCAAGTTCAACAAAAAACCTAGGAGCTCACCACCAAAACTTAGAATAAAAATTGAAACTTAAACATCTTGGTGATACATAATTGAATCCCACATACACCAAAGAAAATGGTTATAACACTAAGACTAAACTTCCAATGGAGAAACAAAACTAAGTATGACTATTCAAGATGTTCAATTCCATTTGAAATAAAAACCATGGCCAAAGCTATTTTACACCTTCATAGGGAAAGACATAAATGACCTACTAAGAATAATATAGTAGCTAAATATGTAACTACACCAAATTCTAAACCAAACCCTGAACCATCTCTTGTAACCCTATTCAAGGATAAGATTGTATTAGAGGCTAAAAATTACCATTGAGTCCCAACCCAAAGATAGGGACAACAACTCTTAGATGGAGCTTATACAATTATAATTATTTGAATAGCATGTACATAACTTTTTGGTTGTGATAAATAAAGGAGTAAAATTTGTATCGTGTGTATAAATTTTCTATATTAAAAAAATGATGACAAATAAATCTTAATTTCAACTTTAATGCATTTTTAGGAGATAGAAACATGAAACAACATCAAACACGAAAAATTTGAGAGAGAATTTTTGAGGGTCTAAACACAGACTCTCCAATGACAAATTTTGACCAATTATTTGCCATGATGAATGAAACTCAGACTTGACTCAAAAACCTTAAGCATCAGGTTAAGAGTCAAAATGATACAAGGGAGGTGGATCAATAAACCCATCATAGATATGTATCCTTTAGACTCAAGTTCAATAGTTAGAGTGAACACCAAGGAGCACACTTAGATGCTCTTACTCAGAGTTGAGGGATCAAGTAGCTTGAGAACTATCCTAGGATGTGAGGAAGGATAAACACCCAAAATTTGAAGGCTTAGTGTCAAGAGACATTGTTGCTTGTCATGGATTACTAAAATGGAGAAATATTTTTAGATGAGGAGTTGTTTTGAATGAAAAGGCGGTATGGGGTGTCTTCTAGTTGGCCAAAGAAGTAGTCACATGGTGAGATAAATAAGATATGACTGAACTAAAATAATATATGACTAGAATAGCTAGAAGGACACCTAGAAATATATATGGGTAACTTAAGCCATCTTAATTCATTGCCAACTCACCATGTTCCGCAGAGTCAGGAGTGAAGAGTTGAATGATTTTCCACTTGAATGGTAAGAATAATATAAGATGGGTTATATCATCATTAATGTACTCTCTTCATGAGATATTTTTCATTTTCCAAGGTCAAAATGAGAGTGCACATGACTAGAGGTTCCCTTTATTTCACAAGTGGTTTAAGTAAAGAGTCGTCCTTGTAGAGATAATGTAGAACTAAAGATGAGTAGACATAGGTAGAAAGTTGTCTACACAAAATTTATTCTTAGAAAGTATATATAAAACCTTTGGCCAAGGTGGTGTAAATATTTTCTTTCACCATTCACCATGACAAGATACATGAAGAGTATATAGTTGTGTGACCAACTATAGTTGCATACGTGTCTAAACACACAAATTAGATTGTAACTAGACATAGTCTTGTGTTTGATCCTTCATGAAGGAAAGAGCCACTTCTATATGGAAGGTATAATGGGACCACTATGTTTAGGGTTGGAGGAAAAAACCCCTAATGATGCTCTCCCTCTAGATGGATAGATCAAGACTTAAATTGGGTTCAGATAAACTAGAAGAACTCTTTAGTCTCTAAACCCTACTTTGTTTTCAATTTATGTTCAAAATGAAATTTAATTATAAAAATTAAAATCATGTTGATAGAATTAACTTTCCATTATGTTCTTTATTTCTTATTTTTGCTATGTGTATTTGTTAGTTCTATCAAAGTTAGAGTTCCTAATTATATAGATGCAAAAGAAAAAGTGTTCACGTGCTTTCATGTTTTCA
This sequence comes from Thuja plicata, assembly GCA_018584345.1. Lineage (NCBI taxonomy): Eukaryota > Viridiplantae > Streptophyta > Pinopsida > Cupressales > Cupressaceae > Thuja > Thuja plicata. The sequence goes on along the minus strand of MU227979.1, from coordinate 2,954,346 downwards.
TACTATTGTAGTTGTATTATATATTTTTTAATTTCATATAAGGATTCTAGTATATGTTACATATGGTATCAAAGCCACCAAGTTCAATACTGGACCGTAGAGCTCACCACAAAAACCTAGAATTCAAACTAAAACTTAAACATGTTAGTGATATAGGATTTGAATCCCACACACGCCAAATAAAATAGTTATAGAACTGAGACTAAACTTCCAATGGAGAAAAAAACTGAGTATGAGTATTCAATTTGTTCAATTCCATATAAAACAAAACCCTTAACGGAAGCTATTTTACACTTTGATAGGGAAAGGTGGAAATGATTTGCTAAGAATAATAAAGTGCCTAAATATGTAACTACATCAAGGCCTAAACTAAACCTTGAACCATCTCTTGTAACCTCATTCAAGGATAGAAAATTATTAGAGGGTCAAAAGGACCATTGAATCCTAACTCAAAGATACAAACTTATACCTTCAGATTTCGATGGGAAAGAAGAGCCCATTAAGATGCCCTAAACCAGTGTGGACAACAACTCTTAGATAGAGCTTGTAAAATTATAATTATTTGAATAACATGTTCATACATTTTTGGTTGTGACAAATAAAGGAATATAAATTTTCTATATCTTTTTCTTTATTCTAATTAAATAATTGATGGACAATAAATCTTAATTTCAAATTTAATGCTTTTTTAGGAGATAGAAACATAAAACAACCTCAAAAATGGAAAATTTCAGAGATAATTCTTGAGCATATGAACCCATAGACACTCTAATGTAAAAGTTGGACCAACTATTATCCATGATGAATGATACTCAGACTTGACTCAAAATCATTGAGTTATAGGTTAAGAGTCGAAATGAGACAAGGGGGTAGATCAAGAAACCCCTCATAGCGAAGTCTTCTTTAGACCCTAGTTTGACACCAAGGATCACACTTAGATGCTTTAACCCACTTATAATTAAGTGATCAAGTATCTAAAGAACTATCTTGGGATGTGAGGAAGGTTAACCCCTTGAAATTTGAAGGTTGGATGTTGGGAGACGTCACCACTTTTCATGGATTACTAAAATGGAGAAATATTCTTAGATAACGAGTTATTCTAAGAGTTCAAAGGGAATAAGGGGTATCTTCTAGTTGGCCAAAGAAGTGGCCACATAGTGGGAGAACAAGAAGGATGAACTAGGCCAAAAAAAAACAAGCATCACTTGGGAGAAATTTGTAGGAATATTTAGACAAAGATGGATACCTTAATTATTGTTCGATAAAAAATTAATGGATTTCTAAAATTGGAGGTGGGGAGACCTTCTAGTCAACGAATAATAGGAAATATTTTCCATCTATTAAAGTATGTGTCATAGTATTAGGATAATAAGATAATTTAGGTAAGAACATTTCTTATGGGTCTTAACAACCACATAGGAGGAGTGGTAGATGTTCTTGGTATGAGTACTATGGATAAAGTTTATGAAAAGGTTGTTAGGTAAGAATTTAAACTCTATAGAGATGATTCTATCAAGGACATACATTAAAGAAAGTTCAAGTGGAATCAACCTACTTGGTCCTTTATGAAAAAGAATGAAAAATTCAAATCTAGGAAAAGAAACGAGAAAGGGTACAAAGGTAACAAATAGAAAAATTGAGAGGAGAAGAAGAGCTTCAACAATTTTAGAAAGGAAGAAGATTCATCCCAAAGAGTTTCAAAAAAGAGAGGACTACTAGGAGGTTGTTTTACTTGTGGCAGAGAACATTATGCAAACCAACGTCCAACTAGAAATAAAGGGGTAAAACAACAAATGAACTCACTACCTCTGGACCAAGCAACTTTTCAGAAATGGATCCATGTAACCACAGATAACATATAATCGTAATTTTAAAGTATACCAATACAAACCACAAATGCTAGTTATAGGGGTGGTTATGATCAAATTGTTGGAAAAATGGGTGTTGTACACCTTGCATAATAATGCATGTAATAGTTTATTTTATTATATAAATGTTGCACCTAGGAGCACCTAGATGTATGGGCAATATTACAGAATCCTTGGGAATATTCTTGGGACCACTTGATGAGTTGTATTGTAACATTGTAGTATTGTATTTGATGTAACTATTTAATATTGGAAAATAAATTAATAAAGTACCCAATATTGAATGTGGGGTCAAGGGGTTAGGTAGTACACCACTTATTTAATACCACTTGGTAGTTTTGTGGGAGCTTGTTTCTATAAAAACAATTACAAGGATAGTTTTTGAGGTTAACTAGGTTTAGCATTTATGGAGGTTGGAAGCATGGGATGGGATGTGTGGTTGCTTTATTGTTCATATGATCTAATTTTTTATAACTATGACTTCAAAGGATTTCATGGTGTATTGTAATGGTTGCATTGCTAAAATAATACATGGATGATAGATTCTTTTGGAGACTAGGTTTTTTTCTAGGGTATATGTTGTGTCACATTTTTGTAGGTATATTGTATATTGTCTTGCATGTGGATTCAAATTGTTTATTTTCAAGAAATATTAAATGGGTTATGTGGAAATTTTCATGTTCTTGGTTGCAAGTTTCCTTTCAATTTAAATAATTTTAGAAAGGAAGAAGATTCATCCCAAAGGGTTTTAAAAAAGAGAGGACTGCCAAGAGGTTGTTTTACTTGCGGGGGAGAGCATTATACGAACCAATGTCCAACTAGAAATCAAGGGGTGTAGCAAAAAAAACTCACTACCTCTGAAGTAGGTATCTATTTAGTAATAGATTCATGTAATCATGGATAAAATAAAAGCAAAATTTCATTTTACACCAATAGAAACCATAGGTGCAAGATCTAGGGGAGTTTATGATCAAACCACTCAGGGTGCTCAAGGTATGTAAGCTTCACTTTCATAACTATGAAATCAAGCAATGTAAGGTCCAATGGGACTAATATGCTGAAGAAACTACCACTTGGGAGGATTGTGATGAGATCTTTCAAAAGTTTCCTCATCTTTTACATGTTTTTAAGAGCTAACAAACCATTCGTGAGATGCTTGAAAGTTTTTTTTTTGTTTATTGTTTAAATGATACTCAATCACCAAGGTTTATGATTCTTAAGGGGGAGTATATGTTATTGTATACACCTAAAATTGGTCAACACAAGTCAAAGAAAAATCAATCAAATACAAGCTATTTTGAATTAATTAAAATTAATAAATCAAATAACTAGGTAATTGAATTAATCATTTAATTTCTTAGTTCATTAATTGATTAAATTTAATTCAATAAATCAATCATGGTTAAAGTAATTAATTCTTAATATTCCTCACCCACCAATACATGACAAAAAATACTCAACCAATGAGAAATGAGGAAAGCAAGCACATAGATTGCAAAAAGACTTTGCTATCATGACCATTCAACCTGGAAAGAAAACCTTGTCCATTCAAAGGTTCTAATCATACTTTGACCATGGATATCTTAACTTACCCCCTACACCTTGGGAGATCCTATAAATAGGAGGCATAATTAGGTCAACACAGGTCAAAGCAAAAATCTATCAAATACAAGCTATTTTGAATTAATTAAAATCAATAAATCAAATAACTAGGTAAATGAATTAATCATTTAATTACTTAGTTCATCAATTGATTAAATTCAATTCAATAAATCAATCATGGATAAAGTAAGTAATTCTCTTGAAGTAATTAAATCCTAATATTCCTCACCCACCACTACATGACGAAAAATCACTCAACCAATGGGAAATTAGGAAAGAAAGCACATGGATTGAAAAAAGGCTTTGCTATCTTGACCATTCAATCTTGAAAGAGAATCTTTTCCACTCAAAGGTTCTAATCATACTTTGGCCATGGTTATCTTAACTTACCCCCCACAACTTGGGAAATCTTATAAATATGAGGCATAATTAAGTACAAATCACTAATTTACATCTACTTATGTCTACCTTCATTTAAGCGTTGTAGGTATAGTTAATTTGCATCAAGTATCTTTGGAGGAAAGGTTGATTTCATACATAACATCATCATAATGATAAAATTCATCCATATTTGAGCATTTAGAATAGGGAAACTTATCTTAATTTTCATACATTTGCATCTTAGATCCATCTTTTCATTATTCTTAGCATAATTCTTATTCTAGGAGTTGTCACTTTAGGATTGCTTTGCAACTGAGAGTATTCTTTTAGTCCTTCTAGCTAGAGATCCATGAGATGCTCTTGATTGTTTTCATTTTCCAATTGCTTAACTACTTAGATCCATAATTCAATTTGAAAGTACGTCAAACTAATGTTTCATGCAGGTTTGTGAATTGAAGGTTTACACACACACAAATGGCACTCACCGTGGGGTCCACGCCTCACTGATTTGATAAATTATTGTTGCAAAATTGACATTTGCAGTTTCAGAAACACATATAATGCTTTTGTGGAAAATTTGAGCACCTATTCTCCAAATTTCAATGCCTATACTTCAAATTTCAGTGTTTTTACACATATTTCCAGTGTCCGAGATCAAAAGTTCAGCTTGTGATCAAACTTTAAGTGCCCGAATATAGAAAAATGTAATTTGCAACTTCTTTCAATGCTTCTTATCTTTCTTTTCGCACCTATTTACTGTCTTAACATACTTACAAGTAGAAGAACACTGCTTATTATTTCAGTGCCTAGGCTTTTAGTTTCAATGCTCGTACTCTTTCTTTCAGCGCCTGGAAGTTAAATTTCAGCATCTGACAGTTAAAGTTCAGCGCCTTTAAGCAATAAAATAGCGCTTGTTAATTTTAACTTATAAATTAAAATTTTTGAATCTGATTTTGTTTACTATGTTTTAAAGTGACAAAATTCAAGAAGGTACAGAAGCCTGCACTTTGATTGCCGAATCATTTTGAGGAGGAAGAGGCGAGGAGATTATACAAAAAGGCAAAGAGAACAAGTAGAAGAACATTTCTTACTATTTTAGTGCCTAGGATTTTAGTTTCAATTCTTGTACTCTTTCTTTCAGTGCCAGGAAGTTAAATTTCAGTGTCTGACAGTTAAAGTTCAACACCTTTAAGAAATAAAATAGTGCTTGTCAATTTTAACTTAGAAATTAAAATTTTTGAATATGATTTTGTTTACTATGTTTTTAAGTGACAAAATTCAAGAAGGTACAGAAGCCTGCACTTTGATTTCTGAATCATTTTGAGGAGGAAGAGGCGAGGAGATTGTATAAAAAGGCAAAGCGAACACAATTAGCCATCGCATCCAAAATCTTGGAGGAGAAATTTCAAGATCAAAATAGGTATTGGAATATTGTGGATCTTTTATCAAGATTTTTATGATATCGCCTTTATTCATCTTGATAAATCTCCTCTTTAATTATGGTCCAATTTAAGAAAGTCCAAAAATCCACGTTCAAAATACCCAATTATTTTTAAGAAAAGTGTTATGCCCTGCATACCCGTCCCTACATTTTGTGCTGCAAAATTTTGGGTCCCCCTTTTTCTTTGTTATTGTTCTGTTTGTCCCTTGTTTTGTGTTTCTCCAGGACCTGGATACTGGAGTGTCCTCTTGTTTGTGGTTAGTAATTTTGGACTTTGAATTTCTGGTGTCGCCACTTCTGCCTTTGCTTGAAGAAGTGAGCATCGAATCTCCCGAGGTTTGGAATTCAGGATCTACTTACCCTTGGAATCCTGATTAGTAATTAATTCACTCCCTTAGGCATTATAAAAGACTTTTACCCATCACTTTTTACATTTACCTTGAGCAAAATTACCCTCTAAGCGATTAATTGTGAAGTGTGAAGTGTTCACAAAGCTTGAGTCTTCAACAAAAAATTGTGTAAGTCTCTGTGCTCGTGCTTGGGTATCTAAATTGGGCAATCAAAAAATGTTGGTAGAATAATGACCGTGGTTTCATTAGCTTCAAAATTCTATGTTTTATGTAGGTTCCCCCTTGGTCGTTGGCTTATTGTTTCCTTTTTCTTTCTTCCTATTTGGCTTTGCTTTCTTTCACTTTGTTGTTGTTTTTCTTCTTTTTTCCCTTTTGTTGCCCAAGAGCCGCTCTATAAATAGTGTTTGTGTAGGATTTTGGGATTTCCCTTTGTGGCCTTGATGTGTGTCCTTTGTGGCTTGTCCAGTCTGCATGAGGGGGTCTAGTGAGTTCTTGTAAATTTTCTGTAGATTTTTGTATATTTCCTATAAATGCATGTAGATATTCAGTGAGTGTGTGTAGATTTTGTAAATCCCTGTGGGTCTATGTAATTAGCGAGTTACATGTGAATAATAGTGTAAGTACATTCTGGTTCAAGTTCTTTGTGAGGGCCATCGGACCACACATTACAATAATGGGTCATGGACTCCATGTTGAGCCGGTGTGACCCAGGTCTTGTTGTCAAATGGTGAATTATGGCGAGTTGCAAGGTCTAAGTTAGTCGCAGGGTCAATTCCATATATTTCTGGAAGATAGTTTTGAGTTTTCTCTCTCCTTCATTGTGCCCTCCATAATGGAGAAACTAGTTCCCATGATCTAACATTCAAATTGTTCCTAGCTCACTATTAATGCCTTTCATGTTATACCAACTGTCAATTAAACGTAATAACTCTGGGTGAGTAGACACACACATGTCTAACCCTGGAAATGACCAATCATTTAATTATTGTCACATCAACGGTCAGTTGCTACTTTTTTTTTCATTCTGGGATTTGATCCTTGAATATATTAGTAGGTTACCAACACACTTTTCTAACAACAATTTACTAAGTTACTATCCTCGGACTCTATCCCTCTTGGCCATTTATCATGTATCTTACAACCTGCTCACGGAAAGGTTGATCCCTTTGGTATCCCTTATTGCTAGATATAATTTTACTTCTAAATTTACAACCCTATGGGTGTTGGAATCTAAAGTTTTCATTTTCTATATTATCTTTTATATCATAGTGACGGTCATCCGATCTTACAGGATATAATTGGGAAAAATGGTAGCAACAGGATCACCACCTAGAAGTCTGAAACTTCCCAGCACATTCGTAGTCCCAGTTAAGAAGTTAAAAGTGGAGAAGGCCTTAGAAAATATCCCACTAGAAATAAAGTACAAGGACAAAACAATTCAGGGGTCTCAAATTGAGACCACACCCCGGGAAGTTTCAGACACTGATTTTGGTACCTAGGCCAAACTGGGAAGCCTCCGACAAGCAATATGCATGTTCAGGAAAGCTAATGATATATCCTCCATCAACATTGCTACCTCTAGGATTATTCAGGTAGCATGCTTCCCACACTCCATGCAGGCTCTGGCTTTGATACTACTTATGGCCAAAAACTACAATGCAGCCGCCTGTGTTGTTGTCACATCTTCCAAAGTGCCCATTGCCTCCTTGGACTAGGACACCATTACAAAATTATGGAGGATTCCTTTTTTCAAGGGTTCCATCACCATGACCCAAGCAACCTCAATAACAATATTTACAGAGGTAGGAGATGCGACCGATGCCTCCTAAATGTAGAATGGTTGAAAAGCCTACGCCAGAATTTTAAGAAGATGAAACTATTTATCCCTTGCTCCGACTTCAAGGAGCCAGTTCAAGCCGAGATAATTTTTTGTGCAATATTTTTGGTGAGCCTCACAATCAAGAATTCCCTCCTTGGATATGCTACTTCCTCTACTACATGACCACCAACAGGCAACATTTTGACTAGGCCAACATCATATCCAATCATGTGGATGCCCAGACGATGAAGGTAGTGGAGGATAGTCATTTTTACATGACATCCTTTGTTTTATGGTCTCTAGCCCAACAACATGAAGGAATATAAGGGTTGGGTACCATTGGTTTCCTAGTCTTAGAGATGAGGCAATCCACCCCATGTGATCATTTTCCCCAGATCCAATGGGACGAGTGTTTTAAAAATTTTGCAGAGTGAATGATGCCTTGTATTTCATGGAATTAAGGTGCTCACTAAAGATGTAGGTTTCAGGCTGTCCTCGAAGGTGATGGCCATGGTCAGCCCATGGGGATGTTACTTCATCCAATTATCATAACACACCTACATCCGGGTAACTAGGTTCACAAGGATCCCATTTTTGTACTAAAATATTATGGGGATAAGATTATTTTGTTGGAGTTTGGTAGAAAGGTACTTGAGGTGCATGCTCTACTAGCTACAAAGAATATCACATAGGTGTCTTTCCCCATCACCTACAAAAATATATATACACCCTCACAGCAGCCCAGGAAGTAGAGAATGAGTTAAGTAGTTTGAACTTAACCAAATTTTCACTTAGCCGTAAGAATTATGATATGTGCAGTCGCTTAAAGAAGACAATGCCCGAGGATCTCAACCCCATGAGCTACATTTGGAATATAATTTGGCAGATTGCTAGGACAATTTTGATGTCTGCAATAGGTAGTATGTAAGAATGTCAAAGGGCATGATGGGGCATCTCAGCCTCTGGACATTCCCACAAAAGTTCTCTAACAACGGGTCTCTTGAAGACCCTGAGTATAAAGAAGCAGGAATAGACAAGACAAGCCTCTCTCCGGTGGACTAGAGTACCCCAAAATTTTTGTCTATAGAGGTTGTATTCAAAATTATTATTGAGTGAAGTCACACTCATTTTGCAAGGGTATGTCTGAAAAGCGTCCGCTTGGACACACCTTTTTTGGGGGATCCATCCCTAGACCCCAAATAGTGAAAACAATCCAAAGCCCAAGGAAAGAAGAAGGTCAGTTCATCCTCCCAACCATTAGACCTACTCCTGGAACCCCTCATGAGGAAGTTAGATGAGCAATTGGAGAGGTATCAAAAGTTGGTAGAAGCAGCAAGTTCTGACATAACATTTGGCCTTGGAGCCACCCGAGTGGGATCCCGACCCTTGCAAACCACATCTCCCTCCCTGATTACCCCATTTGGTAAGCCATGTGACGAGGAGATTGGAGAGGAAGCAAAGATAGCTTCCATTGGAGCATCACTTCAGAGAAGAAGGAAGTAGAAGGCCACCAAGCCTTCCCCGGATAAGGACCCAAGTTTGGAACATGAGAATGTGGTCAAGGTCTAGGAAATTCCTTCCACTTCCTCCTTTGAAAAAGACAACACCCCAAAAGATCCAATAGAGATCTCTCAAACATATGTTGATGATTTTTCTGAGTCGATGAATAGGGAAGCCTGTACGTGGTTGAAGAGGCAATGACCGAGGAGGCGGTCCAGGAACAAGATACATATACCCTCTAGAAAGTGGAGGAGATTGAAGAGGCACAAAAATTCACTCAAGAATAGGAAGAAGAGCATCGATAAAGAGGTTAAAAAAGGGCAGAAGAAGAAAAGGAGTAGGAAAATAAAAGGGTTAAAGAATAATTGTTATCCATTAGGGAAACTAGACCTTCGGGATCAACCGTACCCCCAAATTCTATGATCCAACCTCAAATAGGTGATCAAGTCTCATTGCCTCCCCCCAACACACATAAGGAAGAGGACACCTTGGGAATTCAATAGGAAAATGTCCAAGATGAACAATTTCCCCATCCACCACCATCTTCCTCACCTACTAAAAATATCCTAGGAAATGATACAAAGATAGGAGAAGGACATACATGTGATAATCCCGACAACAACACTGAAGATATAATAATGAAGGAAATGGATCAAAGGCCTGAAGAAACCTCCTTAAGTTCAAGAATGGTGATGAGCGAGGTACATGGTCCTCCACAGTGGCTAGTAGAATCCTAAAGGATAAAAATGCCAACATAAATGTCATCTCCTCTGTCGCTAGCCAAAATGTTGGTCGAAGGCCAGGTGGAAAAGAAGTTGAAGAAGGCTCAAACCCCCCATGCAATGTGGAGAGGTCCAGATGGAGATGTGGTGGCAACAGTGATGACCCCAACAAAAAATAGGGATAAATATGAAGTTGCAGCTGTTGAATACATTATAATAGAGAGTCCCTTGGGCTGGAGAGATTGAAGATGAGAGTTGGGTCTCCTAGATGAAGAAAATCAAGCTTTTCATGAACGATATGAGAAATAATATCAGAAGAGGAAAGAGCTCCAAGATTAAGAGTCAAATCTCTGGAGGCTCTTAGGTGAATTAGAACTTCCCCTCTCTTCTGCAATGATTGGACCCTCCATCGTTGGAACACTACTTCCATAGGGAAACATAGATGCACTTTGTCCCATGAAGAAGACAATGTTAACAATTAATGAGTGGGTAGCCGAGAAACTGGAAGCGGTGAGAAGCTTTTTGTTAGAATCTCTCCCAGACATATACAAGGCCTACAACATCGCTGACCAACTAAAGAGGATTTTTCCAGCATGGCAGGAAGAGTCTGAGAAGTGTGAGGAATGAAAGGATGATCTTGGAGAAATATTGGGCTCGGGGGAAGAAAATTGGGCTGAAACATGAATTTTGGGGAACAAACTTTATTAGTTCCTAAAGACCCAGTACTCCAGACTTGCATTCAGAATTAGGACAAGCAAGCAACTGGTAAAGGTATTAGACACTCATGTTACTTTGGCTCGAGATACAATGGAGTAGTATATGAATTTTTTTTAGGAAGTCACATCGGCAAATACATTGAGCCCCAGAACATATACTCCCATCGATTCTTTATTAGTTAAATCTGATGAGTTGAGTAATACATAATTCTAGTTGTCGGGAGAAATTGATAGTTCAGTTATGGGAAAGCTCACCCAATGGATCATGATGCTGCCAAGGCCACCTCCAAGATGAAGATAAAGGTCAGGGATGCAAAGGACTATCTTAATGAAGCTATGTGTTGCATGGACTGTTTGAAGGAGGTGGATGAGGAAGGCATAATTAAAATATTGGAAGCCTTTAAGAAATTTAAGGAACAATAAATCCTTTGGGTTCCAAAATTTCTCCTCTTGTGAATCCCTATTCTTCTATTCATTATTCTTTGAGCGTAATCTCCTAGAGTCTGGAGTTTTGAACTTCATTCTTTGTATTCTTTATGGTGGTTCGTGTTGATGATTCTTCTAGAGCTGACTGACCGCCATCCTAGATCATTGTCAATATCCTGTCAGAGGTTAAGCGAGTACAATACAACCTTAAAGTGTCACAAGAAAGGTAGGAAACTGCAGACATCTTCCCAAATCTTGAAGCACCAATCCAACAATGAATATTTTATGTACAGGGGGTACCCGAAGACAGGGAGTCAACACTGCATTTATGGAGTGCATGGCTCGAGACACCTAAAATGCATAAGTCACATCTACGCATATGATGGTGTCTTCTCGGTGATTGGTCCCTCAATTTATTCTTCTTTTTCTTTCTCTTTTTTGTCCCTTTCAATCATTGTAATATAAAATAAGAATGATTCTGACAACGCAACTATTATCGGCTATAAATATTGTATTCAATGTAGATGTGCAGGTTGTATAGGTTGAAGATCCCGATGTAGATAGTGAATCCATGTCTATAAATAAGATGTCTAATGCCATTCCAAGGGTCAGATAAATTGATGATTTTATTGTCCATAGTGATTATTGCTCTCATGTTCTTAGCTTAGTTACTTGATTAATCTCAGTAGATTAATGCTCCCTTGGAGCCATGAATGTACCAACCAGTGATGATAGCTCTTAAAGTTAATGAAGGAATGAAAGATCATTCTTGGTGTGCACTTCTCATTGTCTCTAGTTCCTAATTTAATGAATGGCTTTCATGTTGTATGGTTCCTTATATCCTCTGCTCCAGTTCCTTTATAGTTAGATGAAATACTTTACTTCGCTACTGGTGTATGCTTGGTTGATGATCATATATACATTTGGTATTGTTGTTGGTTATTTTTCTAGAGCACCATTGATGTTTGGAAATTTATAATATGAATATAGATATATTTATATTCTAACTCTGGCCTATCATTTTGTGTTTCCATCGTCAAAGCTAACTATCACTTGTAGGAAACCTCACCCATTCTAAGTCCCTGTAATTTGATGAGTTTAAAACCAGTAGGCCCCTTATCATAAAATAGTCACCTGCCCAACTAGACCATTCCCGTATCATTGTGACCCGACTACCAGGTGCTTGGAGGCAAGGAGAGATCACTCTCCGGTAAACCTCTTCAGCCAATTTGGTCGGTACTATGGTACATAGTGACAACTCTCACCCTATTGGCGAGGCCATCACAAAGTACCATCAACTAAAATGACTATAAAATATTAGACAAGTATGCAAATAAGGTCAATTATGCAAACATGTTGGAAAATTTATAAGAATAAGTTAAAGTTTATAAACGTTACATCAAAAACCTTAAGTTGTATCAAGCTAAATTTTCATCCTTAGCTTAAAATCTTCTCATTGTAAATCAAGGTGTATTTGTTTTTTCGATTTTACTTCACTTTTGTTTGTTTGGTGTTGGAATAAACTTTGTGAGAGAATTGGATGCTAAGGAGCCAAAATAATCATCGAGGTAATGTATAGTAAACCATAAAAACTCTAAAAAATGAGCACAACTTTGAACAAGGTGCACACAACAAACCGTTAATTTTTCACGTACCTTTCAATTCTTGTGGCAAATTTCCAAGTTCAAACACATAATCTAAATAGGAAGACCTTAAATTTATAGTGAACAAGGTGTTAGGATTAAGTAATAATGAGAGGGGGTGAATTAGTATTACAACACTTTAAATTTAAAATTATTAGATTCCAACTTAACCAAATAAATAGTGAAATGAAAAGAACATAAGCATAAAGTACACAACTCATAACACCATGATTTTGTTCTTGAGGAAACCTTGGCCAAGGGAAAACCCCAATGGGGATGGCACCCAAAAATATGCAATAAAAGTATTGTGTCCCTATTAGGAGACCTAGCCATGTTAGGAGCTAAATATTAAATTAGTACATTTCCATGTTAAAGGAATACAAAACCATGTTAAAGGTATACATTGAGCACACTGTTCTTACGATCAGAAATTTGTCTCTGTTACAATGCTTTATTATAAATGAACTTATACAAGCATCTTCTATGCTTTAGAATTTCTAGTTTTATCTCACATCACCTTTTGTTAGATCATAACATCATAATGCATCCATCCATACATCATACATTATCCATCATCCATACTTTTCTTCTCAAAAGCTTTCCATATATATATATA
>MU227979.1:2874695-2924578 GCA_018584345.1 Thuja plicata | reverse complement strand
GAAGCAAAGTTGTCTTTGTTCAACTTGGGCACATCTCGTCTGTTCATCTTGTGATCTTGACTTAGGTCTTGAAACCTTCCTTCTAAGCACACAAGCTTTGATACCAATTGTTAGTAATAACTGAGAGAGGGTGGGGGGTGAATCAGTGGCTTCAAAATTTTATCTTTAAACTTAACCACCAATCAATAAATCTCATATTATTAAGTCCCTATAAGATGCATGCCATGAAATACTAATAATGATTTAACTGTCTGTCAGTTTTTCTTTTCTGACCTTATTCTCCTTGATTACTGATAAGTAGTATAACCATTTATTGACACTCAGTAAATATGCAGAGTATACCAATCAATCCAGAAATGCATATGTGAAATGTAAAACAGTAAAGTAATAAACCATACACACATAACACATGGATTTTAACATGGAAACCCTGTTAAGGGAAAAAACCACTGGGACCGGTACCCCAAAATTTCACTCTTCTAAAGTGAGCCCTGTTAGGAGACAACCCTGTTAAAGGTTACAAACACACTATTAGGTGTGACCTTGTTATAGGATTTTATACATAGAGGTTGTCACTTAGTATTGGGAATCTATTTTCTACCATCCTTGAATCAACCTCCTTCTTAGTTTGTCAATAGGCTTTAGGAAAATCTTGCTACCATCCTTGAATCAACCTTCTTCTTAGACTGACAATAGGTATCTAGCAAGTCCAATTCTACTTTCATGAATCAACCTTTTTGGCACTCCTTGGGATGTACCTCAATTTATAGAAGACTGTTAAGTCCTGCTCTGTTAAGAGACTTGATGCTTCAATGGTTAAACTGAAACCTAATGACCTGTTTCTAATGCAACTTAAATTGTAGATTTTCAGATCTATTCAAGTACATTACCTCTCTGATCAATGTATCAATTCAATTATCTGTGCTCCACACTTTCTACTCTATGATGCTGTGCTTCACTATTCGTCGGTGTCTGCAGAATTCTTTAGCTCTCCTTCAGCTTGATTGATCAGGACTGAATGAAGTTATCCTTCATCAGTTTCTCTTCAACATCCTCTTATTATTTACTCCCCTTTCATGTGATTCAGAAATGAATTAAGCTTGTCTCTTATATAGACATGATATTCACTATTTCTTGATTCTTGGCGTGAAAAACAATCCATCCAATCTGATTTAAAGCATAACTCCTAATTTATCTCATAGTTATCTTTTTGCCAACTGTACAAATATTCTTTAAATCAATCACTTAACTCTGGTCGAATAAAACAATGAAAACAACCAGTTAAGTCTATCTTTAGCTCTTGCCAGCTAGATATTTTGTCATTTTCTAAACTCTCTGTTCTGTCGGTCAACTCTGCAATTAGTTGTCGGTGACAACTGCCAGTTCCATCGGTGTGACTCCAGTCAGCTTTGGGATCTCTGTCTGTCGGGCTTCATTGGATTTTACTCGTCGGGCAACTCTGTTCTCAGCTTGTCGGGCATCCTATGATTTTTCTTTATCAAGAAATACTATCTTCTGCTCGTCGGGTATCACTGTGACTTTGGTTCTTTTTCTTTACCGATGGTGTGCACTCCATCGGTGTTATCTGTCACTTAGTGAATAGTTGACTTTTATGCATTGCTAAAAGCATAATCTTTGTTCCATTGATTCTCTGAAGTATTTGGCATTATATACATGACCATACAAATGATATCAAATTGACATCAATGAAAATACAAACCATTAACTGATTTAATGTCTTGCATTATTTTTAACTTAACATTATCAAACATTCAGTCCGTTACATGTCATCAGATGAATGCCAAGTCTCCATTCCTAAATGGAATAATTGAGGAAGACGTATACATTGAGCAACCAGAAGCGTTTATTGATCCAAACAAGAGGAACATGGTATGTTGACTACACAAAGCCTTGTATGGATTGAAACAAGCACTGAGAGCCTGGTATGAAAGACTTCATTCCTATCTCATAAGTATTGGATTTGTAAGAATTAGAGAAAACAATAATCTTTATTTGAAGGAAGATATTGATGCTAACATTTTGATTGCTGAAATATTTGTTGATGGCATCATATTTGGAGGCAATGATATGCTATGCAAATCATTTGAAAATGAAATGAGCAAAGAGATTGAGATGTCTATGTTTGGAGAGATCAAGTTCTTTCTTGTTCTATAGATCATGCAACAAGATGAAGGCATTTTCATTACACAATCCAAATACATCAAGGAAGTGCTGAAAATATTCAAGATGGAAGATTCCAAGCCAGTTGGAACACTGATGGCAATTGGATGTAAGATAAAAAAGGAGGACAAGTCACCTAAGGTAAATCATACTTTGTATAGATCAATGATTGGAAAACTCATGTATGTTGTACATACTAGACTAGATATAGCACATGCAGTAGGAATAGTTGCAAGATTTTTTGCTAATCCTAGGGCATCACATATGACTGTTGTGAAAAGAATCCTAAGATATCTGAAGAATACTGAGGATTATGGCTTATGGTATAGAAGAGAAGGAAAATTTGAACTTAAGGTCTTTACCAATGTTGATTGGACTAGAAACATTGACGACCGAAAGAGCACAACTGGAGGAGCATTCTTTATGGGTGACAAACTTGTCACATGGATTAGCAAGAAGCAATGATGCATCTCTCAATCTACTATAGAAGTAGAGTATGTTGATGCTACTGCAAAATGCTCAAATATTGTATAGATCAAATAGTTACTGGAATGTATGCATATGAAAATTCTTGAACCAGTAATTATCTATTGTGACAACACTAGTGCAATTAAAATTTCCAAGAATCCAGTCATGCATGCTAAGACAAAGCATATTGCTATCAAGTATCATTATTTAAGAGAAAAAGTTCAAGAAAAGGAGGTGATACTTGAGTATGTGCAATAAAAGGAAAAATTAGCTGATATCTTCACCAAGCCACTGCCCAAGGATACATTTGAGTACTTGAGAAAGAGACTAGGGGTCAGACCCTTGTCTACTGGTCAGTAAGATGACTAGAAGGTTGCATCAGCCTACATATTATAAGAATATCATTTATGTTGGTGCAAGGAAAGAGATGGACTTCAAAGATACATCTGTATACAACAAGGTATTTAACTAATCCAAGCACCGATGTTGTTGTATTACCGATGGATTGTAAATTTCAAGGAATATATTGAATGGATAGAAAGGATTGTTTGGCATTACTATCAAATATTTATTTGTAATTGTTGTCAAAGGGAGAGATTATATCCAGTATCACATTATCCAAAGGGAGTATCACATTATCCAAAGGGAGAGATGTACCTAGAAAGGGAGAGAAACATTATCCAAAGGGAGAGATGTAACCAGAAAGGGAGAGTACATACAAAGGGAGAGATTGCTATCAAGAGAGAAAAGAGACATCAAAAGAAAAGAACAGTCAAAGGGAGAGAGTTTGACTCAAGAAGAGAACACATCACATTAGAAGAAGAAAGATTCTACATCTACCCAGTGAAGGGATTGGAGACAGAAAGAAAGCTGCAAGAATCAAATATAAGCTATGTGAGCTTACCGAGGACAAGATATTTGTATCGGTTATAGTACATAAGATTGGTATTTGGATGAAATTCAACTATTATATTTAATATTGTATTAGTGATAATATAGTGTGTTTCCATCAATTCCAAAGGGAGAGATTGATGAACTATAACTGATTGAATGTTTGAATATGTTAAGTTGATGATCACCAAGACACAAAAAGTTTATGCAAGACATTAAATTAGTTAATGTATTGTATTGTCATTGAATTCAAATTGATATAATCTGTATGGTCATGTACATACTTGTAAATACTTCAAAGAACCAATGAATCAAAGGTTATGCTATCAGTAATGCATAAAAGTTAAGTATTTACAAAGTGACTGTATACATCGATGGAGTGCATAATGACAGACTTAGTAAACCAATGAGAGAAAAGTCACAGTGTTACCCAATGAACAAAAACACAACATTATCGATGAGAAAAGTCACAGTGTTACCCAATGAGAAAAAGCACAGTGTAACCCGATAGACATAATTATAGTGTTGCCCAACGGATGAAGATCCTGAAGACAACTGAAGTCTCACCGATGAAATAGTCAGTTGTCACCGATGACTAACTGAAGTATTGACCGACAAAACAAAGAGTTCACAAATGACAAAAGGCTTAGCTATCAAGAGCTAAATATAGACTTAACTGATACTTATCATTGTTTTAATTGAGAAGATAAAGCTAGAGATAAGTAAAGGATTTAAAGTTGTTTTGTCCAGTTGGCAAGAATATCTCTATGAGATAAAATAGGAGTTTTGCTTTAAATATAATTGGCAAGAATTGTGGATCACACCAAGATCAAGAAAGCCAAGAAACGGTGAAATAATGTCTATATAAGAGACAAGCTAATTCAATGTGAATTAGGGGAGTGACAAGAGAATAGATGCTGAAGAGATTCTGAATGAGAAGAAAGTCTTCATTCAGACCTAATCAATCAAGCTAAGGAAAGAACTAAATTCTGTAGACACCGACGAACAATGATACAACATCACAGAGAAGAACAGTGTGGAGCAAAGGTATTGAATTGATAACATTGATAAGAAAGGTAATGTACTTACAATAGATCTAAAAATCTGCAATTCTAGTTGTATATGTGAACAGATCAATTTACTGTTTTAATTTAACCGTTGAAGCATCAAGTCTCTTAACTGAGAAGGACTTAAAAGTCTTTTCTAAATTGAGATACATCCGAAGGAGTATCAAAAATTTTGATCATACAAAGTAGCATTGGATATGCCCGATACCTATTGACAGGCCAAGTGAGTGTTTGATCAAGGATGGTAGCATTAGATGCCAGATACTAAGTGAAAAACTATCCATTTAAATCCTCTAACAAGGTCACACCTAACAGTGTGTTTGTAACCTTCAATAGGGTTGGCTCTTCACTGAGCTCACTTTAGAAGAGTAAAAATTTGGGTTACCGGTCCCAGTGTTTTTTCCCTTAACAAGGTTTCCACATTAAAAATATATGTGTTAATGTGTTTATGATTCATTACTTTATTGTTTTTTCATTTCACATAAGTAAATCAGGATTGATCGATATACACTAGTTATTTACTGTATTTTGGTAAATAGAAAGACTTCTAATCGGTAAAAGTAAGAATAAGGTTTGAAAGAGTAATCCGAGTAGTATTTATTTGATATTAATATTTCAAGGCAATCATCTTGTAGGAATAAAGATAACTAGAGGCTTATAAATGTGGTAATAAGTTTTTGGGTTGATTTAAGGATTAATTTTTGAGGTCACTAATTCATCCCCCCTCTCAGTTATTCTATAAATTTTTCTCTTTAAATTTATTTATCCATCTGAATAGAAGTAGTTTCTTGATCATGGTTTAAGGGATCTTTCTCTTGTTAAAGTTGTTTTATCTGATCTGATGTATCACTATCTGAATCTTCTTTTATCTTCTCCATAAGGTGTTGTCTCTGAATCCTAGATAGTTCAAGTTGTTCCTTAAGTTTCTTGATGAAACCTTTTGCTCTTCTCAATTTGAATTTCAAGTCACCATTTTCTGCTTTAGCCTTATCAAGGTCTTCTAGTGCTGCTTCAAATTTTTCTTCCAAACTTTCATAATCCATCTTGATCTCCCTTAAGCTGTTAGACTTTCTCTCCAAGGGCCAATAGCTCTAATACCACTTGTTAGGATTAACTAATACTGAGACGAGGGTAAATTAGTATTACAACACTTTAAAATTAAACTTATCAGATTCCAACTTAACCAAATAAATACTAAAATGAAAAGAACATAAGCATAAGTTACACAACTCATAACACCATGATTTTTTTCTCGAGGAAACCCTAGCAAGGGGAAAACTCTGATGGGGATGATACCCACAAATATGCACTAAAACTATTGTGTCCCTATTAGGAGACCTAGCCTATTAGGAGATAAATATTACATTAGTATGTTTCCCTATTAAAGGAATACAAAACCCTGTTAAAGGTATACACTAAGCACATTGCTCTTACATTTAGAAATTTGTCTTTGTTACAATGCTTTATCAGAAATGAACTTATACAAGCATCTGGTATATTTTAGAAGTTCTAGTTCTAGCTCACATCATCTTCTATTAGATCATAACATCATAATGCATCCATCCATACATCATACATTATCCATCATCCAAACCTCACTTCTCAAAACCTTTCTCTCATACTTAGTCGGCTCCCAAATACATCACAAAACATGACCAACACTTATAAAAAAATCAAATACAAAGTTTGCGATCATACATTACCAAAATAGAGGTAACTCCCAATCCAAATAAAACTTAGCACCTTTGGATTCCACGTTACACTCGCTCAATCATCATGATCATTCAATTGTTTTGTTTCGTTGTCTCACTATCTTCGCATGACTTTAATCATCTGTATCTTCCTTCTTTGAACTCCAAAATACAAGAGACCTTAACTGAAGGTCTACCCTATCCCAAAATGTCTTCCTCTAAGCTCTCATGTCTTCATTCATCACACATAGTGCTTGCTACCCAAAACTATACTCCTGTATCTAATAAACTGCATTTTGGACTTAGTCATTTTGCAAACCTTAGCACCAAAACTATGTTTCACTCCAAGAGACCATACATAAATATTACATTTCTATAAATGACAACCCCAATGTACTCCTAAATGAGTCACTTTCCAAAACAAGGTCATTAGGCTTATTCTCTCAACTTTTCACAATGATCAAAATGCTAAGCATACCTAAGTTCCATTAGATAAAAGGTCCAAAATAAACACCATGTATATTGTGTTTGGATAATAAGGGTAATAGGGATATTCTCTCATCCTTCTTAGGGTGATCAAACTCCTAAACCTACCTTTGTCTCATTTTTCTTCAAGTAGGACGTTTAACCATATCATGCCTGCCTCCTGAGATTTGCCTTACCAAGGATAGTGAGAGGGACGACCCAAAGTGGTATATAATCATTTTAGCCATGATAATCCAACCCACTATGATATAAAATTATTTCATCAGGAATGGGGTGATTGAGGAATTTTTTTTGTACAATAGCTCTCCTCTAGTAATCCTCATAGATCGCACAAAACATCATTTTTCTAATATTAGGAGACTGTCATAAAGAGAGGTTAAGCACAAAAAGTTATTCAAACCAAATCTTTAATAAATCCTGGTTAAGTAGCAAGCTTACCTCATTATCCATGAAAAAACAAAATTGTCCTTAGGTAGCTTGTCTGAATTGATTTATTTGTACAAAAACTTGTGAAAACATTATGAAAACATAAACCAAATATTATAGTTGTTTTTCTTTTTCAAAAGATAAGTGCTTGAATGAGTGTGTTTGTTATGTTTTGGATATCTCTTTGAGTTAAAATTATTCGGAATAGTAACATGTTTTTAAGAAAAGAAACCATTGTTATAAATCTAAACAAGTTGATCATTTACACCATTCTAATTTTATCACATAAAATTATAAGTGTTGTAAAAACATCTAAATCCTTGAATTTTTAAAAGTTCGTCAACAAGGATTACAGGTCATTTTCTTAGAACCAAGAAATTCAAGATTTATCATAAGTCTTCATCATAGAGATAAATCTTTCTCTATTGGACTTCATCATTAGGACACACTTTAGTTTTAGTAAAACATCATTCAAATTTGACCATATCACTTGTTTATAGTAAACTCAACTAATATTTTTGAAGGAAACCTTAACCATTGAGGAAATATTAACTCAAGAAGTAACCCAAGAGTTACTTTCATTCCAAGAACAAGAACAAGATCTTATCATTTTGAAACAATTAATAAAAAGGTCACATTAAAAGACGTAACATCCCAAAAGGAAATCTCATCTCATCACGAGAATCAAATTGAATCACCCCTGAATCAAATACATCAATAAAATTCAAGCCCAAAAGTGGATCAAGTTCAAGAAAATCAATCCAACATGGAGAAATTTTGGGCTAAAATTCTTGACAATCATGAAAATAACACTGACAATAGTGACACCACCAACCACAAACATGAGTAAATAATTGAAGAGAAGGTGAGGGAAGAAAAACAAAACCCCATATTTTTTAAAATTATGGAGAAATTTCTAGAAAAAGATAAAGATGGGTATTTCATGCTTTTCACTCAACTAGGGGTAAAACTACCTCATGATTATGATATATCTAAATTGAGATAAGATGAGGATGAGGTTAACACCCTAGGAATATTAACTAAACATATCCAATATATTCAAACACAATTGGATAATATTCAAAAGGGAAATGCACCAAAGCAATACACAAGAGAGGGCATTTGTCATTTTCCCTTCATCAAGAGTTTAGTTATGATACCTTATTCACCTAATGTGGTATTTCCAAAATATGATAAATATATGGGTACAAATGACCCTTAAGATCACATTAGAGGATTTTTCACTTTGAGCATGAAATTCCTACACGAACCAACCTATCTCATGAGATTATTTCCTAGGAGCTTAGGAGGCCAAGCAATGGAGTGGGTTTCTAAATTACAACCAGGAATTAAAACATTCAAAGAGTTGGTATCCAAGTTAATGACTCAATACTCCTAGAATATTGAGCATGAAGTAGCCATGCTAGATCTATGAAACACTAAACATAGAAATGGGAAAGAATTCTTTAATTTTGTAGAACATTGGAGAAAAATCTTAGCCAAATACCCGAGAGGTATACCAGAAAAGGTAAATATGGACACATTTATTGATAACTTGAATAGTCAAATGAATTATTGGCTACAAATAAAATGTCCTCCATCCTTTGAAAAATGATTGAAAATAGCATCAAGATAGAGGATTCTTTGGTAAAGAAGGGTGAACTTAAGTTATAAAAAGATAACAAGGTTTTTTCAAGAAACAACACCAATTACAACAACAATCCCTCAACCAATACTAACAATGAAAAACCTAAGTTTTTGTTAAAAAAAACAATAATAACCTAGTAAATGATGGAGTAGTGGAAGAAAAAAATTTCAAACCTAAGCCATTCTATCTTTTTAGTAATTATACCCACCAAGAAAACAACATAAATCCACCTAAGAACAACTCATTGAATAAAAAAAACAACAACACCAATTTAGGAACCAACAAACCCAAACCATCAGTCATGTCCCAATTCACTTCACTACGAAGGAAATTCACTCCATTGGGAGAACCCCTTGAGAAGTCTTTGAGAACACTTATTGCAAATAAAATAGCATCAATGTCATAGTGGTAAAAGAGAAACAAAATAAAGAACCTACCAATTCCATCACTAAGGGGCAAGCATAAAAAGTAACCTTGCAAGGAACCCCCAACAGAAAAATTAGGCCTAATCCTCCATATTTCTTATAAAAAAAATATAACCTAGTGGATCAACTTGAAAAAACCCTGACACAAATATCAATCTGAGTTGCTAAAACTTTCACCATCGCATAAAGAGATTTTGGAAAAATCTTTGGTTGATACAATAGTTGCTAAAAATTTGGATGTAGACCAATTTTAAAACATGGTTAGTCATATTATTGCACCACATTTCCTATCCATTTTTGAGCAAGATGTCATGTCCTTAAATCATCCTTAAAAATTTCCATTGCACATTGAAATCCTAATCCAAAAGCATAGAGTTAAAAGAGTCTTGATTGATGGAGGGCTAGTTTGAATATATGTACTTTGAACCTTATTAAAGCTTTGCGATATTATGAAAATGTCATGGATCCAAAAAGGAAGATAACAATAAAATATTATGATGATGAGTAAATATCTTCCAAAGGCATGGTTATTCTACCCGTTCGAGTGGGACCTATTGAAAAAGAGACTGTTTGTCAATTACTAGACCTAAAACTAACCTACATCATATTGTTGGGTAGGCCCTGGATACATGAAATGCAAGTCATGCATTCTAATTATCATCAATGTGTAAAGTTTCCTTATCTTGCAGATGAAATGACAATTAGTGGTGACCTTAATCCTTTCCAATATTTCAATAATATCAAACAAGTTATGAATTCCTTTGTACCACATAATAATAAGGCTTTGACATCAAATTAATCCCTAGAAAAAGCTAAAGAGGAAACTCCAAGTACAATGTCACTATTTAAAGAAAAAGGAAAAGATGAGGCCACTAGTTCAAAAGGTGAAAATACTAGTGCATCCACATCAAACAAGGGTAAAGAGGGGGTCGATATTTTATATACAAATGATGAAAATTCTAGATCCTCTAATATAAATACTCCTATCCATGGAGAAAAAGAATCAAAAGATTCAAAGTTAGAAAATGGGAAAGAAAAATAAATCCATTTTCAAAAGATGGATGCCCTAATGAATACTTTTGAGAAAAAATTAAAGATACTTCACAAAGGGGTGGGAGAATAATCCTTATCAATGATAGATTTACCAATTTCTCCAAAGTCTCATGGAAAACCCTTTGTTTCAACAAACAAGACATATTATCATAAATATAATGACTAATTTTTTAGAGCTAATACATCAGCTGAGGTGAAAGAAGATAATAACATAATAAAATTCCTATATAAGGATGAGGAAGAAATAAATGAAAGGGTACAAAACATTAGCATTCCCACACGTAAATATGGGAAAGGTTTTCAAATAATGCATAAAATGGGTTACCAAGGACTGGGTCCTCTTTGGAGGAAAAATAAATGATTATTAGAACCTATAGAAGTTGCTTTCTGGTCTTATAATGAAAAAAATTGGTTAGGTTTTCTTGAAATAATATATTGTTACTCCAATTGCACATTGAAGTTGTCATTAGTTATCAAGATGACATAATGAGCAGTCGGTAACAGATTCACAAACAATTTAGTCAGTCTAAACACTGAAGTACAAAGTTAACCGAGAGAAATGATCACGCCCAGAGTTAACCAAGCACACTGATTACCGAGTAGACAGACTATACTGACCAATGAACAACACCGAGCTACACAACATAACTGAACACTAGTATAACCAAGATAAACAAACAACATCGAGCACTGAGACAAAAATAAATGAGTGAAACATAGACCACCTAAAAGTTTGTTATGGCACAACATTCTATGTAACAACTTTTTAGCTGACCTAGATAATGGTTTACATGATTGAGGAGGACATTAATTATGGATTTACAACATTAATTGTTTATGTCTCCTATGTGTAGGTGATCAAGGTAAATTTTGTACACCATTGATCTTAGGGTAAGGATGTAATTGTTAAGCCCTAATTAGGTCATATCGTTTGATATATAAATGTATAGATGTCAAATTTTGTAATGTATGTTGATCAAGAAATGATCAAGTAACCGCCATACTACAGACATCAAAGATTAGACAAGGATTTTAAGGACAAAGACTACATTGCATAAATCAGTTTACAGAACTAAGGCAAGGCTACCGAGTAGAATAGAGCAGAAGGTATTATCATTCACATTAAGGTGATATAATTTTTGTATGAACATAATGGATTTGTATCAACAATATTGAGATTGTATATGTTTCAGATCAAAATTTTGTTACTCTGTAACAATTGTAATAGATCCCTAAATCTCTTAACAGAGTAGACTTAACCATCTTATTGTAAATCTCTTAACCGAGTGCACACATAGATTGTGTTGCAAAATCCTCACATGAGGTAGATCTAATCGATCTCATTGTTACTCATAACAAGGTAAGATCATCAAAAGTGATCATTCTTTGTAAATTTTTAACAGGCTAATTTTATTTATGTAGTAGTGAAGTTTTGTGGGTCTCATCCCCCTCGTAGTTTTTACCTTCTAAAAAGGGTTTTCTGCGACACCAAAATACTAGTGTCATGAGTACTTAATTTTATGTATGTGGATTGTTTACTTTACATGCATTTACATTTCACCAGTGATACTATATGTTTCGTTTTTGCAATCTACTCAGTCGGTTAAAGACATAACAATGGTTACAAATAATTGCTTAAAAGTTTTTAAGGGTACTGATTCACCCCTCCCCTCTCAGTACACACCTCTCCATTATCCCAATAATTAGTATCAGAGCTAGTTCTCTTATTTTGAAGGTTTAATAACTGAAGAGAAAATATCTTAAAATGGAAAGGTATACACTTGACAAAACTATTGAAAATCAGAAGTTACAGCTGCAGATCTATGTCAAAAAATGCAAGGAAGCTAAAGAGAAACTTAGGGAGATGTTGATTAGGATAAAGGACATGGAACTTCACTGTTGGGAGATTTATTATCATGAAGAAGAGATTCATGACCCATTTGATACATCTGGATCTAAATCTAGTAGCATATCTGATGCATCTAAGGGAATCATATCAAAGTTATCTGAAAGAAATCAACAACTTACTCAACAAGTGAAAGTACTGTAGATCAGTCAAGACACACAAATGGTTAGAATGGTTGAAGTCTTGAATGATGAAAAGAAATCTGAACAAGATAGAAACATGGCTATTGACGATAGAAGATAGATGATTGAAAAGTTACAAGAGAAAGAAACTGAGATATTGAGACTTACTAAACATTACTTTGAGATCACCGATCAAGTGGTTGCTATGAATCATGAGGCTAACCAAGTGAATACTAAACTTGCAAGAAGAATAGATGATATTGGTGTACAGAAAGAAGAAAATGAAAAACTGAGAAATGAAGTGAAGATTTTACAACATAATGAAGTGATTAAGAGATCTGAAGAAATCACTAAGAGAATGGATGAATTTCTGAACTATCAAAGAAGACTGAACAACAATACCAGATTAGGGTATACCAAGTAAGGAGAATCATCAAATAAATATGAAAAAAGTAATGTATACTCAAAACCAAAGCCTTAGAAGCCCTCTTTCCATCACTGTGGAAAACCATGCCACACATCAAATGTTTGCAAAAGAAAAGCAAAAGGTATTCCTAGAAACCCTCCTAAATTCAATGGTATTTTATATAACTGTAATAAGCATGGACATCAAGCACATGAATGTAGATCCAAGTTGAACAAACCACAAAAGTGTTAGAATGAATTCAGAATAACTGAGAGGGGGTGAATCAGTTATCCTTAGGTCTGGATGTGCCCATTTAAACTTTATACCAATTTGAACAGCTCAGATCTGCTCGGCAGCAATAACATAAAATAACAATATACATATGTAGTTTACTATTCAGATGTAATCATTTTGCAAAAAATTAATAGTAAAACACAATATAAACATTCACACAAGTATTTAACATGGAAACCCAATATGGGAAAAACCACCAATAACATGCTATCAAGTTTTCATTCTTTTGAAGTGAGCTCTGTTAGGAGTCAACCCTGTTAAAGGTTACAAAACACATTGCAAAATGTGACCTGGTTAAAGGATTTAATCACCCTGTCATGAGTGGCCTTGTTAGAGGACTTAGAACATTCCACCTTAATGTCACCTTGCTAAAAGGATCTATACAATGACTGTTAGGTCAACCTGGTTAAAGGATTTTGACTGATACAATGGTTAGAAGGTAATCAACAAGTGTGATTTGATACATACAACTTACTTTGCAAATCCAGATCCAATTCATCTCTAATGCTAATTCACTGAGTGGCCTCCATTCTCATTTCAATCTTTAGATCTGCTTGGAAATCTGTCAAGCAATCACTTATGCAACTCTCTGCTTCTCTGCTTAGCCTTCTCTGCTTAGATCATTTCAATCAGTAAATTAACTATGCAGTCCTCTTGCATACTCTTCACATATAAATTTCATGAATAACCCCTTGAGGTTATCATATACCTCTTCATCTAGGTCAGATAAATCTTTTGTCACTTAATCAAGATCATAGATCTTAGGTTAGGTTGGATCCAACAGATCTTTCCATCATTACATTTAATTTATTTCTCCAAAGCAATCACTAATTGAATCTTTGATCCATGCATTAATTATGGTTACCCGTGCATTTAAATAGTATGGATAAATCATGCTTGTCCTTAATTAACTTTACATATCCCAATAAAATCAACTATGTCAGCCAGAGATCTCAAATCTCAATAATTACCAAAATACTGCTGCTCGACCAACAATGTGTTCTTCCACTTGGTCATCACTATTTTCCTCAGCAATTTATCGGTGCTCGGTCATCACTGACTTCGCTCGGCATACACTGTTCACAGTAAACTGTCATTGAAAGATAAACAACACATTACTTTGCCAATGTGCCAACTAATCAAGTACCCTTGTGATTTCCCATAACTCAACCATTTCACTTGGTCTTCTTGTTAAATCTCCTTCATTAATCAATAGATATGGTACTCAAACAAATAGAAATAGTCTCACCAATTAAGGTTTGACATCAATGACAAAACAACAATTGTTTCCATTGTAGCTTTCCAACAATCTTTCCAACAATCTCCCTCTTTGGCATTGATGGCAACACTAAACAATAAAACATTAATTTTCAACCATAGTTACCATACAATACAAAAATTATGCCTGTGTTCCTTGATATGAACAAATCTTCATTAATGTCTTTAACTTCATTCTGATTCTTATCTTGTAAAACTTTTCTCCCTCTGTGTCTGCGATCATACTGAAATCTTTCTATTTTTGTTCATATGTAGACTCCCTCTTTCATTAATCTCTCCTTCTTTGACAAAAATCTCTCTTTTTTTTGTGGTAATGTCTTCCTTTTTCTCAGTAAACTTCTCCCTCTATCTTTAAGTATAGTAAACTTTTCATTTTTCAGTAAACTTCTCCCTCTTTGACAACAATGCCAAAGATGTTGACATCTTCATCATGCAGATTCTTCTATTCTAAACTCTGTATAATGATGTTCCTATCATCTTGCTTATGACTGATCCTCTTTTCTATTCAAGTCTGTCTTCCATAGCTTTAGGCAACATCCTAAAGTGTGACTTCCTATGCATCAATGTGTCAAATATTCTGAGTATAACATTTAATGCAACAGTACCATTCTAAACTAATTAGCTATAGTTAAGGGAATCACCCCTAATTTACCTCATAGATACTCATGATAATCCTTGGATAGTGCCTTTGTAAATATGGCTGCTAACTATTCTTTAGTATTCACATATTCCAGTCTCACTTCCTTCTTCTGAACTAGCTCCCTCAAGTAATGATACTTGATAGCTATATGCTTTGTATTAGAGTGCATCATAGGGTTCTTAGAAATATTAATGGCACTCATGTTATCAAAATGTATGACAATTGGTTCTGTGATCTCTTCTTTCACACCTTTCAGTAGTATCTTCAACCACACATTATTAGAACAGTTGACTGCTACTGCCACATACTCGACTTCAGCTGTAGATTGTGAGGTGCAATTCTATTTCTTGCTTGTCCATGAAACCAATCTTTTTCCTAGAAGAAATGATGACTTCACATCCATATGATAAACTTTAAAACCTCTATAGGATGCATATACAAGTAATGTTCTTACTCCTTCCAATCTTGAAACTGGGGCGAATGTTTCTCCATAATAAATTCCTTCCTCTTGTGCATAACCTTTGCATACCAGTCTAGCTTTGTTTCTTGTTACCTCTCCATGTTCATTAAGCTTATTTTTGAATACCCACTTAGTACCAATTACATTTTTACCATTGGGCCTAGGTACAAGTGTCCAAGTCTTATTCTTCTCAATTTGTTCAATTTCTTCATTCATGGCTTGTATCCAATCTTCATTGTCTAAGGCATCTTTTACTATTTTAGGCTCAAAATCACATAGCAAGCATGTACCCTCTCTCAACTTGCCTCTTTTCATAAGTGTAGAATCCTTTGATCCTATGATTTGATTAGGTTTGTGGTGCCTCCTCACATACTTTGCTAGAGTAGGTTCTTGTCTTGCTTCAGATTGATCATTCACGTTCAATTCAAGTTGATTCTATGACTCGGCATCTCCATTAGATAGCTCGACAATTACCTCCTATTGCTCAGCATCCTCATTCTGTGACTCAACAGGTGCTAGCTGTTGCTCGACAACCTCATTCTCAGTTTCAGGTAATGTTTTAGAATCTCCCTCATCCATATAGACAAATGATTTGTAGCTCTTAGGCTCCTATGTGCTTGTAGCTTCATTTCTTTCTGCATACTCATCAATTCTAACATTTGCACTTTCCACAATTTTGTTAGTGTTACAATTCAAACACTTATATGCTTTACTCTTAGTTGAATAACCAAGAAATATGCCTTCCTCACCTTTAGCATCAAGTTTTCCATTTCTGTTATCCTTTAGTATGAAACATTTGCTTCCAAAAACTTTGAAATATTTTACATTAGGTGCATATCCATACCAAAGCTCATAAGGTGTAGTAGTAGTACCTTTCTTTACTTATAATCTATTTAGGGTATAGATTTCTATACTTACAGCTTCTCTCCAATATTTATGTGCAACATTTTTCTCCATCATTAATGTTCTGGCATAGTCCATGATAGATCTGTTTCTTCTCTCAACAATACCATTCTGTGGTGGTGTTCTAGGTGTGGACATCTATCTTTTTATCCCTTGGTCATTGTAGAACCTGTTAAACTCATTAGAAATAAACTCACCTCCTTTGTCAGATCTCAAACATTTCAGACTTTTACCTGTCTCCTTTTCAACTTTTGCCAAGTACCACTTAAATAAATGGAATGCATCATATTTTTCTTTAAGAAACATAACATTCATCATTCTTGAGTAATCATCAACAAATAGAATGAAATATCTATCTCCATAGTAACTTTTCTCACCAATAGGACCACAAAGGTCAGCATGAACTAATTCAGGTAATTCCTTAGAAGTATGAGTCTTTCTCTTGAAACTAGATTTAGTCATTTTTTCCTATTGGCATTGCTTACACATTGCATTTTCAGGTTTCTTTAACTTAGGTAGCCCTCTAACCTTTTTCAATTTTCTAATGCTTACCAAGTTATCAAAGTTTACATGACACAACCTTTTATGCCATAACAAAACATCATTATATTGTGCAAACAAGCATGTCTCATCAGCTAAATCCAGATAAAACAAGTTACATTTTGTTTGCTCACCACTTCCAACTAGTTCTCCAGTGGCATCATAGATCTTTGCCTTCTTGTGATGGAATTCAACACTGTAACCATAAGTATTCAACTGTGCCACACTCAATAAATTATAATTAAGATCATCAACCCAATATACATTGTCACATCTAATCTTGTCAGTCAAGTTAATTGATCATTTCCCTTTAACAAGACATGGTGCATCATTACCAAATTTAACATAACCGCAATTACACTGATCTAGGATCTCAAATTTATCTTTATCACCATTCATGTGATGTGAATAACCACTACCAATAATCCAACGGTCACCTTTACTCATATAAGAAATTAATGCAGTTTTCTTATCATCATCAGAATCAACTTTCATAGCAACATACACAACTTCTATATCATTTTCATCAGATTTTTCAGAATCATTGTCAGAAGCTTCTTCAGCTATATAGCAATATTTCTTACCTTTGTCTTTGTAATCCTTATACTTTCTGAAGTCTTGGTCATCCTTTCTATCTTTGTACTTGCTGTCTCTTCTTTCATCTTTGTCATTCTTATCAGGACATCTAACAACAATATGACCAACTTTGTTACATGAAAAACAAATGATAGGAAGTTTACCTTTGAATTTTCCTTTTCCTCTAGATAGTCTTCTTTCCATAAGTGCTTCAAGTTCTTCCAGATCATCATCAGTAGTGTCACTATCACTGTTCACACATTTCTTTCCTTTCTTTGATTTGTTAAGGACCAACTGGGATCTGAATGCAAATTCAATAGCTTGCAGAGTGTAGTTGTCAAAATTTGACATTTCAAATGTAGTAAGTCTGCCTACCAGACCTTCCAAAGTCAAATTATTATTAGGAGTACATCTTAACTCTTGAATTGTAGAGACTCTAATAGCATATATAGGAAAAAGTGTTCTTAGTACCTTTCTCATAATGGTGTTATCATCAATGGTTCCCTTAGCTCCTCTAATAGCATTTATAACTTCCTTTATCCTACCATAATATTGAACTATATTTTCTCCTTCTTGCATTTTCATTTCATCAAAATTACCTCTTAAGCTTTCAGATTTGGCTCTTAGTAAATTTGTATCACCTCCATAGATGGTTGCAAGGACATCCCACATTTTCTTTGCAGTTGTACAATTCTTTATGTCTTCAAACTCATGATAGTTCAGGGATGATGCGATCTCCAGCATTGCTTGATTGTCTTCCTACTTTTCTCTTAACTGTGCAGCTATGGTAGGTGTAGTGGGGGATACATAATCATGTTCAGCATAGTGTTTAGCAACATCACCAATACCATCCAGATGCAATTTCATCAAAATCTGCCATGCAGGGAAATTATCTTTGTTCAACTTTGGTACCTCCTTTTTATACATCTTGAACTTTTGCTCCAAGTACCTTCAAACTATTTTCAAGAAAATAAAGATTTGTTACCAATTGTTAGAATGAATTCAAAATAACTTAGAGGGGGGTGAATCAGTTATCCTCAGGTCTAGATGTTCCCATTTAAACTTTATACCAATTTGAACAACTCAAATCTGCTCGGTAGCAATAACATAAAATAACAACATACATATGCAGTTTACTATTTAGATGTAATCAGTTTGCAGAAACTTAACAGTAAAACACAATATAAACATTCACACAAGTTGACACCAACATTTAACATGGAAATCAAATATGGGAAAAACCACCAATAACATGCTATCAAGTTTTCACTCTTCTGAAGTGAGCTCTGTTAGGAGCCAACCCTATTAAAGGTTACAAAACACATTGCTAAATGTGACCTCGTTAAAGGATTTAATCACCCTGTCAGGAGTGGCCTTGTTTGAGGACTTAGAACATTCCACCTAAATGTCACCTTGCTAAAAGGATTTATACAATGACTATTAGGTCAACCTAGTTAAAGGATTTTGACTGATACAATGGTTAGAAAGTAACAAGCAAGTGTGATATGATACATACAACTTACTTTGCAAATCCAGATCCAATTCAACTCTAATGCTAATTCACTGAGTGGCCTCCATTCTCATTTCAATCTTTAGATCTATTTGGAAATCCATCAAATAATCACTTATGCAACTCTCTGCTTCTCTACTCAGCCTTCTCTGCTTAGATCATGCCAATTAGTCAATTAACTATGTAATCCTCTTGCATACTCTTCACATATACATTTCATGAATAGCCCCTTGAGGTTATCATATACCTCTTCATCTAGGTCAGATAAATCTTTTGCCGCTTAATCAAGATTGTAGATCTTAGGTTAGGTCAGATCCAATGAATCTTTCCATCATTAGATTTAATTTATTTCTCTAATGCAATCACTAATTAAATCTTTGATCCATGCATTAATTACGGTTACCCGTGCATTTAAATAGTGTGGATCAATCGTGCTTATCCTTAATTAACTTTACATATCCCAATAAAATCAACTATGTCAATCAGAGATCTCAAATCTCAACAATTACCAAAATACTGCTGCTTGGCCAACATTGTGTTCTTCCGCTCGATCATCACCATTTTCTTCGGCAATTTACTGGCGCTCAGTCATCACTGACTTTGCTCAACATACACTGTTCACAGTAAACTGTCATTAAAACATAAAGAACACATTACTTTGCCAATGTGCCAACTGATCAAGTATCCTTGTGATTTCCCATAACTCAACCATTTCACTTGGTCTTCTTGTTAAATCTCCTTCATCAATCAATAGATATAGTACTCAAACAGATAGCAATAGTCTCACCAATTAAGGTTTGACATCAATGACAAAACAATAATTGTTTCCATTGTAGCTTTCCAACAATCTTTCCAACAAGAAGAAACCATACATGGATAAATACTATTAAAATTGCAACATGCATGGTCATACATCACAAGCATGCAGAAGAAACACAAATAAAATCTGGAAGCCTAAAGGACAAGAAATGGTAAATCAATCAAGAAGACAAGGAAATGCTTATGCATGGGATTATAAAACTTGGAGTAGTGAAACATGTGGTAAATATGGACATATAGCAGAAAATTGTATGAGATAATGGCAAACCAAGTCTAGAAATTGGTCAAACTTTGGAATGGCATGTTCTCACTGTCACAAAGTCAGTCACTTAAGCATATATTGTGCAGACTGAATAAACACTTATGGGAATGGAAATACAATTGAGGAAATTGTAAGGATCAGAAATCAAATGTGGAGGAAAGCATCAAATGATAATGTAGGACCAAGCACAACAGTCTATGACACCTCATCTAATGGATTAGGTGGCTCCACCGTCTCCAACTGAGAAATACAAGCATGTATGGAACTATGTTTTTTAATGCTATATCTTACATCAGTTCCTGTATTCATTGCACAAATGCCAAATTAGCATGAATAAAGATGCACTATGGTATTATATTTTTGATTACTATGATCTAGTTGAGTCAGCTAATATGTATCAAGTTGGAACTATCAGTTGGTGAAAATCTGAAGAAGACAACTGAGTTACTATGGTAACCGAGTGTATGGTATACTCACTGAGGAAAAATATCACCTGTCTTAACTAAGCATAATTTTTGTTCATAGAGTGGTTGGTGAAGAGCATTTATTGCACCTCCCTAAGTTATTTGTTATATATTTGGTCGACATGAACTCATTTCTTCACAACGCAGTCTCATAGAAGAGCAAATTAAAGAGAGCTAAGTTGCAACAGAGCATTTTTTGAGCATTCTTCAAAGATTTTAGCACATTTTGAAGCACACAAAGGTTAGTTACTATGCATTCTGCCCTCATCGAGTTGTTCGAGCATATTTTACAGAAGCCCTAAATCAAAGATCATGGCATCTTTATCCTGAACAATGA
This sequence comes from Thuja plicata, assembly GCA_018584345.1. Taxonomy (NCBI): domain Eukaryota; kingdom Viridiplantae; phylum Streptophyta; class Pinopsida; order Cupressales; family Cupressaceae; genus Thuja; species Thuja plicata. Next base: position 2,903,725 of record MU227979.1, on the reverse strand, counting down.
AAGCAAAACTGGATAAGGATAAGAAGGTTGTTTTGGTGAAGAACTCCACCTACAGGGAACCAAACTACAAGATCCATCCATAGGTTGTAGCACAACCAGATGATAAAGGCACATTTTTGTCTATCCCGCATAGGGTTTTGCTAGTGTAAGACGTATGTGCATACATACACTACAAAATAGGTGAAATTGGAGAATTTGAACTTATGACCACATATCAATCATTATGAATTGATGGGAAGTTGAAGGCAGATCACAAATACATAGAGGTTAAAGGGTTAACCAATGCCCTAAATTTCCTAAAGGTCTTTCACAATGAATGGATCCGCATTGTTCTTAGAAGAGTACACAATGTAAATCTTTGGCTAGATGAGCCCAAGAAGATAACCAAAGATGTAATTCATGTAGTAACAAGATATCCTATATCTGACAAAGCCAAAGCACTAAGGCACCTACCAAGAACTGAGTTAGAAAAACTAACATTAGCTGAGTGGGACGGTAGAGGTTTGAAGATTAACTGCATCAATGATCCTGAACTAAGGTTCTGTGCTTATGCCATTGGGTATAAGATATTCTAGTCTAGCAGATTAAACAACGTACCATGCAGAGCTGTTGACATAGCCTACAAAATTGTTAAGAAAGGTTTACAACTTGATCTTTCTAAGCTATTGCAGAAACAATTAGAAGAAAATATGAGAACTATTAGATCAACACAGACAAATACATGGAAGTTTAGTTCATTACTACTTTGCATATTCTTCTACTTTCAAAATTTATTTCCCTCAATCGACAAAGTAAAGTGGAAATCAGACAGACTAGTTACAGTACAAATCAATGAGATGATTACAAGTCTAGGGAAGAACTTTGAACCTGTTATGAATGAATATTTTACAAAGTTCAAAGCTAGGATGGAAAAGAGATCCAGAATTCCTATAAAATTAGTTGAAAAATACAAAGATGATATATGTTTTGTAGTAGACACAGATACAACTTTAATCAAAGTAGCAGATCCGAGGTCAACATGGCTACCTCTGATGAACTATGAATTAGATATTGATATTGCTTCAGAGGCTATTGAGAAACTATTGAATGAGCATGTTGACAAATCTACCATGAGATTTGGCACCTATTATGAAGCAAAGACCCGAATACAAATGACTTTATAAGTTCAACAAATGGGTCCGAAAAAGACCAAAATTGTCAAAACATTGAAGAGAAAACATGCAATAAAGGATGAAGAATTGGATAAATCTAAAGATGAAACCAAGGTGCAGACCTTAATCAGTCAAGAAGCAGAACCGAAACATGAAACATATGCCACTGAGTTAGATGAAGAACCAGTTAAGGAACCTAAGGCCAAAATGAGCAAAAACATAAAGATTGAATCTCCATCAAAGACCAGCTCACAATCGGTGACTAAGGATTCACCACCTTTGAAGAAAGGTGTAGCAAAAATAATAAGAACCTCACCAAAGTTTACATACCAAACAAGGAAGCAGAAGGGTACTACTGCACCAAGACAAAAGAGGAGATATGTACGGAACAATGATGACAAGGATGATTCTGATGAAAATCAAGATTAATTCAAGGTTGTACAGAATAAGACATCACAGACTATTGATGAGATTGCAGAGGCAATCAAGACAACTAGATCGTTGGGACATCTGAAGATACAAGTGATGACATTAAGTTTTTCCATTAGTATACTTAAAGGGAAAAACATGATAAAGGTCATCGGTATAAGCATAACCAGTGGACAACAAGCATACCCGACAGGACAAAATGTCTAAATATGAAAATGCTAAGTATAGAAATTATCGACGACAAGCATAACTAACGATACAGTTTTGAGAACATTGTCGATGGAGCAGAAAAGGCATACCTGATGAATAGTTCAAGTAAGGAACACCGACGAAGAAGAAAATTGATAGACTGACAGAGTAGCCTAACCATCAGAATCGACAGTCAGTTACAGAACCCAAAAAAAGTGGATCTGACTTTACACGTCAGATAAAGCAATGTAATTCTATTTATAGAGTTTTTATTTGTTTTAAATCTTAACTTGAGGGTCAAGCAAGCATATTGTAAATGTTTTAAAGCATCCTAAGAGATCTAAAACATATCTAACTAAAGATCAAGGTCAAGTTGTAAACCTTGGATCTAGAGTTAATTTGAAAAGAGTGAATCAAGAATAGAGCTAGAAACTAGTATAAATAGATGTTCCATCATTTGTAATAAAAAGGACTTGTAATCATTTGAAAAATGATAGTAGCCATGGAGAGCATCTAAGCAGAAGAAGGGAATTCATGCAAAGTTTAGAAATAGATCACAACAGTTATCAAGAACATAGGAAGGCTACCGACGAGCAGAGACAAGGTATTACTAAATCACTCAAGGTGATTACATACATACATTGTAAGCTATACAAGATATGTTATCAACAATTAGAGATTGCATTCACTATCAGATCAAAATTTATATTGTAGTTGCATTCTAACAAGTGCATCACAATAGAAAGCCTTTTGTAGAAGGTGGACTTAATAGTTCTTTGATAAATCTCTTAACAGAGTGCACACCTAATGGTGTTGTTGAAGCTTCAAATGAAGTAGATCCTAACAGGTCTCCACTCTAATATTACTAACAGGGTAGATCATCAGAAGTGATCAATTGTAAGCCTTTACTGGCTCCCTTCTTATCTGTAGATAGTGAAGTTTTGTGGGTAGACATCCCCACTATAATTTTTACTTCCTAACAGGAGTTTTTTGTGATATCACATCATGTGTTATGTGTTATTTATTTTCATGAATGTTTCTTGAATGTTTATACATGTAAAGAACTTATATTCTGATTATACATACATAAGAAAAGATAAATAGATAGATAGGTATATACAAATCTGATGACACAAAGGTTAATGGGCCAATCACATAAAAAGTTTTAGAGGTACTGATTCACCCCTCCCCTCTCAGTACATCATTCCAATAATTCCAACAATTGGTATCAGAGCTAAGTCTCTTTCTTGAAAATCTTAAAGACTTAAGAGAAAAGATCCACACAATGGAAAAGTATAGCCTGGACAAGACTATTGAGAATGAGCAATTTCAAACTCAGATTTACTATGAGCAGTATAAAGAGGCAAGAGTAAGCATGAGAAAGTTTCTTGATGAAAGAAAGATCATGGCAACTAGGCTTAATGAAAAAGATTATCAAGAAGAGGAGATCCCAGATTACTTCAACAATGCTGAATCATCAACAAGTAAAGCTTCAGACACATCAGTACAAGAGATCACAAGTCTACAAGAAGTCAATCTACATTTGATAGAGAAAATCAAAGTGCTGCAAATCGGTCAAGAAAATCAGATGGTAAAAATGATTGATGTCATGAATGATTCAAGAAAAGCTGAATCAGAGAGAACATTGTCTATTGATGATAGGAGGAAAATAAAAGAAAAGCTACAAGAAAAAGAATTAGAGATTCAAAGACTTACTGAGCATCACCATGAGATTACCAACTAGATTATTCTTATGTGTCAAGAAGCAAACAGATTAAATAATGATCTCATTGAAAGAATACAGATCATCGATGAGCTAAGGGAAGAAAATGAGAAGCTAAAGCATGAAGTCAAAATTCAGAATCAGCACTCTGAATTGATCAAGAAAGCTGAAGATAGCAATAAAAGAATGGATAATTTCCTTGACGGTCAAAGAAGAGTCAACAACTACACAGGAATAGGTTACACTGACAATGGAGAGTCATCTAATAAATCAAATCAAAAGAATGTATATGCATCTCCAAGAACCAAGAAGCTGTCATCCAATCACTGTGGAAAACCAGGCCATACCTCAAATGTTTGCAAAAACAAAATGAAAGGTATTCCTCAATCACAATCTAATTTCATTGGTAATTGTTACAAATGTCACAAGCAAGGACACAAGGCATATGAATGGAGATCCAAGGTGACAAATCCAAAGAAGGAAACCTATATGGACAAGTACTTTCCTATTTTCAAAATGAATGGACATACATATCAGGAATGCTGGAAAAAGAATAAGAAGGAACAGACACCAAAAGAACCTGATAATGGCTATAAACTAACAAGAAAAGGTAACTCATATGTTTGGGACTATAAAACATGGGTAAATTGCATAGCATGTGGAAGGCATGGTCATATATCTGCTAACTATATGAGAAAATGGACTAGAAAACCAAGAGGATGGTTCAATCCTGGAATGGCATGTTTACATTGTCATAAGGTTGGACATGTGATAAAAGATTGCAAAGACCGACTGATAGAAACAAGTACTTATCCCAATGGAAATACTATTGATGACATCAAGAAGATGAGAAATAAGATGTGGGTAAAATCCACAAACACTGAAGGTACTGGAACAAGCAATGCAAATGATGATGCCCCATCTAATGGATCTGGTGGCATCACCATTTCCAACTAAATTGCACAAGTAAGTATGGAACTGCATTATGAAAAGTTATATTATGCATCGGTTCCATTTACACATTGATTATATAGACAAATCAACATTATTAAAGATGCACTATATTGTCACTTATAAATATTATTGAAAAACAACCATCGGTTATTGGGTACAAATATGCATCGGTGAACACACACAGAAAAGTTAACACTAATTACCAAAATGCATCGGTCATTACATAAAAGCCAAGTGGCTAAGTGTAAACCGACGGACATTGGTGATCCTTGAGTTGACAAAATTTGTCTTCACTTTACTGACAATCATCGGTGAAGTCATCAAAGCTGCTAGCAACCATGATACTTTACGCCTACACTGAAGATGTTATTTATGCCTCAACTAACGAACTCAATCTTTGTATACCGATGAGTTGGTGAGCATTAATGACAACTTAGGGTACAAAATTTATAAAACTCTGACGGCTAAACTCATTTCGCACCCGCGATTTTTGAGCAACCAAGAGATCCAAGCAGAGCGATCGAAGAGCAAAATTGAAGAGCGACCTCAACAAGATTCTAACACCACTCAAAGGATTCATGGGAAATCATAGAGATTTAGTAAGTACCTACATTCACCGACCACACTGTTTAATTTATGAAAAACCCTAAATTTTTGAAATACGATGGCATCTACTTCAAGAGTTGAAAATTTGAAAGAAGACAAGAAGAAAATAATAAAGCTTGTTAGCAAAGGCACTTGTGTTGAACCTAAATACAAGCTGCACCCAGAAATAGCATCACAACCTGATGATTCCAGAGCATTCTCTAGAATCCAACCTAGGGTTTTATTGGTAGAAGACGTAAGGTCCTATATACACTGTAAGATCTCAGAATTGGGAGATCTAGACCTAGATAATACCTACAGGGCACTGTGTGATGAAGCTGGAAACCTGAAAGAAGAGCACAAGCATCTAGAAGTGAAAGGACTCATGAATGCATTACACTTTCTAGAGTTTTCAAAATAGAATGGATAAAGATAGTTCTCAGTAGAATGCATAACCAGACTTTATGGCTTAATAAGCCAAAATGAATAACAAAAGATGTTATTCATGCAGTTACTGGATATCCTACAGCCAACAAACCACAAGATCACAAGCACCCATCTCTGAAGGAATTAGAAAAGCTAACTGGTGCAAAATCAGACAAAATAGCTCTCAAGGTCAACACTATCACCGATAATGAACTCAAGTTTGGTGCACCTGTGGTAGGATACAAAATCTTCTAGGCAAGCAGAATGAATAGAATAGAAAGCACTTCTATGAGCACAACATACAAAATTATCAAACAAGGAAAGAAGATGGATCTTGCAGAGATCTTGTTGAATCAACTTGAGGAGAATATGATCACCATAAGATCTTCAAGAAAAAACACTTGTAAGTTTGGTTCCCTCATTATGTGCATATTCTTTTACTTTGAAGAATACTTTCCTTCCATAGGAAAATTAGTATGTGATACAAGAAGACCTGTAACCCTACATATATGTGAGCATATAGAGTCACTAGGAACAGATTTTGATGATATAATGAATGAGAATTTCAAAAGCATTAAGGAAATGTTGCAAGCTAGAACAAGGATACGTGAAAGTTTGATAGAAGAACACAAAGAGGACATATGTTTTATGGTAGATACTGATTTCACTTATATCTAAGCAGTAGTACCTAGGAAGTCCTGACTTTCACATTTAGAGTATGAGATCAAATCAGGAAAAGCCAATGAGTGCATCAAGGCACTATTGAATGAACCAATTGACAACAAGCAAGCAAGATTTGGCACCTATGAGGAAGCCAAACAAAAGATCAAGATAGATCTTGTTGTCAAGAAGATTGTAAACAAGAAGGACAAGATGGTTAAAAACTTAACCAAGAAATTTGTTACAGAAGAAGGTGAAGAGGAAATAGAGGGTAAGGAGGAACAAATAGAATGACATTCACCTATCGGTGAAGAAGCAGAAAAGAATGACTTAGAAGGTACACAGTCAAATTATCCACCTCCTCCTACACCCAAGAAAGCAAGAACAACAACCGCTTCAAGAAAAAGAAGCCAGACTGCAAAAGAGTCAACTCCTTCAGCATTACAGAAAGGAAGAGTGAGGATATACAAGAGAAAACCAACTCCTCCAAAAGAAAAATAGACCAAAAGGGGGAAGATGAATAGAACTAGAGAGGATCTAGAAGACTCAGCTATGGATGAAGCTGATGTAGAAGTACAAAAGGAAAAAGAACCTTTGGTCCCTATAACAATTGATAAAATATGTAAGAATATTTTAGAATCACAGTCTATTTCTGATCCTAACATTAGGAAATGGTTAAAATTCAGTACAGAGGATCAAAAAAATATTGAAGATGCAATAATTGCAAAAATGTGCAAACATCGTTATGTTCTACTACAATTCTCAGAATATGACATTCCCAAAGAACTATCAGAGAGATTGTCAACCAGATGGAATTTTGCACTACATCAGGAAAAGGAAATAAGAGAAAGAATACTTGTTACTCTTATGCCTCCTGATACAAACAAGGAAGAAATTACTGAGATGATGAAGAAGTATGAAAAATAATTCTCACAAAAAATGAGAGAATATGAATTTCTCAAGGGGAAGATAATTGATCTTGATCAAAATAGCATTAAGAATTGGTGCAAGATACTCAAAAATCCCACTAAGGAAGCTAGCTCGGAGAAGGAACAAATCATCATTAAATATGTACAAGATGACTCATCTGTGGAATTGGATAGAGAAGAGAGTGATCTAGCAGGCCCAAAACATACTGACGTTGTAGATGAAGTATGGCTAGACACTACTCTTGACAACACTCTAAGTGAGGAAAGTCAAAATCCACCAAGTCCACTTCATATTGACTTGAGCGGAGAAGAAGAAGTTACCAAAGAAGATTTGACAATAAAAGGTAACATAAATGATGATATTAATGATGAATCATGGTTAGATAACATTGTCAATGACATTACAGGAAAAGACCCTGCAGAAGAAGTGCAAAAAGATGAAGATATCAATGTTGCATAGGGCAATACCGACGGACAAGATTCAACTATTAACACTGCAAAAGTCAATACACCAACAGACATGAACATCTTAATCATTGCTATTGATATTGAATCAAGTCAAGAGAAATCATCTAAGAAAGATGATGATATACCCAAGGATATGGGTAATGATGAAAATAAATATGCATCAAATATTCAAAAGGATACAGATACAACAATGAAAGATGCAACCGACACTCAACAAGAAGTGCCTACTGAAAAAGACAAAGGAGCAGATAAAAAAATAGATGAAACATTGAGAAAGGATGAAGAGAAAAAAGAGTGAAAAAGTCAATCAGGATGAAAGCATGAAAGAAAAAGAAGATAAATCTATTGATACACCCAAGGAAAATGAGGAGACATCTTCACAAAACCAGTCGGTGGACTCATAATAGAAATAACAAGATACTTCATCTTCTCGACCCTCACCTACCAAATCAATCAAATCTCAAGGGAAATGGTAGTACATCAATCTGCCTCCCAGCCAAAGAAGAAAAAGAATAAGGTATTAAAGAAAGATATCTTGGCTGTCACACTTGATGAGGTAATAGAAATACCCAAGTGGGATGTATCTAATTTAGATACTGAATCACTTCAAAAGTTTGGAGTAATGTGTTAGAGAAAGGCAATACAAGAGAAAATGAAAAAGGCACATAGGGAAGCCCAAGCACTTGAACATACAAGGGATATTCTACAACAAATTGTTCCAGATGTCAAACTCAAAGTTAGCATATCATTTATGGAACAAATAACAATTCTTACCAATGCCATCACAAATCAGAATGTAGATACAAAGAAGGAAATGGAAGAATAGGCAGAGATGAAGTATGAACACAAACTATTTGAGAAGATCAGCCAAGAAGTGGCAGAAAACAAGGTAAAGCTATCTAAACTAGCAAGTGAATTAGAACCTATGATTGCTGAAGCTGTTACCTTAGTTCAAAAATTATGCACATTAGAAAATTTCACTAAAGAAAATAGTGAAAAGCTGTCACAATTAGATTCAGATCTAACAACTAGTGCATTGAGTTTAACCTCTGATGCAAACACTATAAAGATGCATCATGAAAATATTACAGAGGTAAATAGATTGAGACAAGAAATATGGGATGCAAAGACTCAATTTAGAAATGAGGTTACAGAGCTTCAAGCTCATAATTTGCCAAACCTCACCACTCTGCAACAACATATTACAGATGCAAAAAATGTAATCACGACCCCAGAGATGTCTGTGGTAGACATCATATATGACATGCATGTGAGGATATCACTTGAGCATTTGGCTCTTGAGAATTTAAAGGAGAAATGGGAAAAAATGATGGAGGAAATCAAAGTAAGTACCTTTTCCCTCATTATCAAAAAAGGAGGAATGTATACATATGCACAATATACTTTAGTAAGAAAAAGGAGGAATGTATACATATGTACAAAATACTATATGAGGATATTTATAATATATGTACAACAAAGATAGACATGTACATAAACTTACACTTATCGTCATATGCATAGGGGGAGTCATTTCATGACTAAGGAAGAAGTATACACAGGTGTACATACTAATGCATCAAGTATGTTGCACATATCAGTTTTTGATACTAATGTCAAAGGGGGAGATTGATGACATTAAGTTTTTCCATTAGTATAATTAAAGGGAAAAACATGATAAAGGTCATTGGTATAAGCATAACCGACAGACAAAAAGCATACCCGATAGGACAAAATGTCTAAACATGAAAATGCTAAGTATAGAAATTACCGACGACAAGCATAACTGACGATACAGTTTTGAGAACATCGCCGACGGAGCAGAAAAGGCATACCTGACAAACAGTTCAAGTAAGGAATGCCGACAAAGAATAAAACCAAAAAACTGACAGAGCAACCTGACCATCAGAACCGACAGTCAGTTACAGAACCTGCAAAAAGTGGATCTGACTTTACACGTCAGACAAAGCAATGTAATTCTATTTATAGAGTTTTTATTTGTTTTAAATCTTAACTTGAGGGTCAAGCAATCATATTGTAAATGTTTTAAAGCATCCTAATGGATCTAAAACATATCTAACTAAAGATCAGGGTCAATTTGTAAACCTTGGATCTAGAGTTAATTTGAAAAGTGTGAATCAAGAATAGAGCTAGAAACTAGTATAAATAGATGTTCCATCATTTGTAATAAAAATGACTTGTAATCATTTGAAAAATGATAGTAGCCATGGAGAGGATCTAAGCAGAAGAGGAGAATTCAGGCAAAGTTCAGAAATAGATCACAACAGTTATCAAAAACATAGGAAGGCTACCGACGAGCAGAGACAAGGTTTTACTCAATCACTCAAGGTGATTACATACATACATTGTAAGCTATACATGATCTATTATCAGCAATTAGAGATTGCATTCACTATTCGATCAACATTTATATTGTATTTGTATTCTAACAAGTGCATCACAACAAAAATCCTTTTGTAGAAGGTGGAATTAACAATTCTTTGATAAATCTCTTAACAGAGTGCACACCTAACCGTGTTGCTAAAGCTTCAAATGAAGTAGATCCTAACATGTCTCCACTCTAATACTCCTAACAGGGTATATCATTAGAAGTGATCAATTGTAAGCCTTTATCGGCTCCCTTCTTATCTGAAGATAGTGAAGTTTTGTGGGTAGACATCCCCACCACAGTTTTTACTTCCTAACAAGAGTTTTTTGCGATATCATATCATGTGTTATGTGTTATTTGTTTTCATGAATGTTTCTTGAATGTTTATACATGTAAAGAACTTATATTATGATTACACATACACAAGAAAAGATAAACAGATAGATAGGTATATACAAATCCGATGACACAAAGGTTAATGGGCCAATCACATAAAAAGTTTTAGAGGTTCTACTTCACCCCTCCCCTCTTAGTACATCATTCCAATAATTCCAACAACAAGAATATTTTGATTTGAATACTGAGCACAAGGATAAAATTGAAGAAGCAATCATAGGTATGATGATCAACTTCAAACAAGTTCCAGTTGAGTTTGCGACTTCTATTCCATCTTAAATATATGATAAGATATCATCAAGATGGTCATATGCACTCCAAACCGAGAAACATATGAGAGAAGTATCTCTCACACTTATTAAAGCTGAGTACACAGTTGAGGAAATACATGATATAATGAGAAAGCATGCCAAGAAATTTCCAAAGAAGGCAAGAACAATGAATATTTTGCAAGGAAATATGAAAGAAGTGGATATTGAGAGCACCAAAATTTGGAATGAAGAACTGAATCCACTCGAGAACATCCAGGATACCAAGGAAGTAAATGATTTTGCATCTACTAGAATGAGTAAAGAACCCATAAAATTGATGATGCAATAATAAATGATGTATTAGACAGTATTGCTAAACTCTTGACTAATTTAGGCCACCCAGAGATCATAATACTTGATGTAATTGAAGGTGATCCGGATGATAAGGCCAAGGAAGATGAGTCAATCAAAGAAACTGAGACTATAGATGAGCAAGACACATCACAGGTCGCTCGAGCAGATATACCTAGCCAGTTACCTATTTTGGTCAAAGCAATTAAAATTGAGACTGAAGCACAACATAAGACACCTGAACAACTAACAGATACAAATGAAGACAAGGGTGAAGATCACGGTAAAGAGACCGAGCATAGTGGTGGAGCAACACAAGGTGACGAACCTAAAGATATCACTGATGCTGCATAAGAGAAAGGTGAAGGTAACATAAAAAATCTTGACAAGACAATAGATACATCTACTACAGACACAAGGTCAGCTATCGAGATACCCCACCAAGTTATCACACTGAGTACTGAGAAAGAAAAGCCAGAAGCCGAGCAAAAGGCACAATTAACATTAAATCTATCTCCTTCATCGATTCTTCTAGGAAAGAAAAAGAAGAAGAAGAAGAAAGGAACCAAGGAAGAAGTTACTTTAGATGACATCATAAAGATTCTTGACTGGGATCCAAGGACACTTGATCTGGAAACATTGAAGAAATGTGGTGAACTTTTCACCAGAAAAAGAGCACAAGAAAAGCTAAGACAATAAGAAAAGAGTGCACAAGTGCTAGAAAAAGAAAAAGAAATTTTAATGCAAGTTGTACCAGATATAAACATTGATGAATGAGCCCCCATACTTGACCAACTTGAACTAGTCATCGAGGCGATTGACAATCTTGACATTGATGCCAAGCAAAAATTGGAAGAAAGAGTAGAAAAGAAGATCCAATATAAAGTTATCTAGAAAATCAGCTAGGCAGTGGCAGTACATAAGGTAACTCAGTCTAAATTTGTAAGTGGTTTAGAAACTGTTATATCGCAAGCCATTAGAATTCTATAGTAGTTATGTACATTAGATCACTTCACTACCGAGATTAGTGAAAAACTCAAGCAAATAGATCAAGATCTTAAGGATAGTGCACAAAGTCTATCAATCGAGCCACATGCATTACACTATGGTACTTCAAAACCAGCGGTTGAGACAAGACTTGAAGAGAGAAGAAGAGACAATTAGAGAAAAAGTAACCGAGCTTCAGACAACATTACTACCGCATTTGGTCATGATGCAAAAACATGTGACATTGGCAAAGAATCTCATTGCCACCCTAGAATTTTTAGTGACAGAGAGCATATATGATATGCATGCTCAGATAAATATAGAGCTGCTCACCCTCAAGCATTTAAAGGAGGAATGAGAGAAATTACTAGAAACACTAAAAAATGCCCATCCTAATATTTTTGACAAACTGTAAGTTATACTCATTCTGTCATTATTTTCAAAAAAAGGGGGAAATATATGTGTATATATGTATAATAAAGGGGGATACTATAATCAGATTGAGTTCATATACATATACCAAGTATATACAAAGGGGGAGAGCATGTACAAAGGGGGAGTCACTATGTATAGTATTGTGTACAGTAATAAGTTTTTGGTACTAATGCCAAAGGGGGAGAATGTTACTCCAATTGCACATTGAAGTTTTCATTAGTTATTAAGCAGACATAATGAACAATTGGTAATAGAGTCACAAACAAGACATTTGGTCTAATCACCAAAGTACAGAGTTAACTGAGAGCACTGATCATGCCCAGAGTTAACCGAGCACCGTGATTACCGAGTAGACAAACTATATCGAGCAGTGAAAAACACCGAGCTACACAACATAACTAAACACTAGTATAACCGAGATACATAGACAACACCGAGCACCGAGAGACAACAATAACCAAGTGGAACATAGACCACCTAAAAGTTTGTTATAGCACATAATTCTATGTAACAAATTTTTAGCCGACCTAGATAACGGTTAACACAATAGAGGAGGACATTAATTATAGATATACAACATTAATTGTTTATGTCTCCCATGTGTAGATGATCAAGGTAAATTTTGTACACCATTGATCTTAGGGTAAGGATGTAATTGTTAAGCCCTAATTAGGTCATATTATTTGATATATAAATGTATAGATGTCAAATTTTTTAATGTATGTTGATCAAGAAATGATCAAGTAGCCGCCATACTATAGACATCAGGGATTAGACAAGGATTTTAAGGATAGATACTACATTGCAGAAAGTAGTTTATAGAACTAAGGTAAGGCTACCAAGTAGAAAAGAGAAGGTATTATCATTCACATTTAGGTGATATAATTTTTGTATGAACAAAATGGATCTGTATCAACAATATTGAGATTATATATGTTTCAGATCAAACTTCTGTTACTCTCTAACAATTGTAATATATCCCTAAATCTCTTAATAGAGTAGACTTAACCGTCTTATTGTAAATCTCTTAACCGAGTGCACACATAGATTGTGTTGCAAAATCCTCACATGAGGTATATCTAATCAATCTGATTTTTACTCCTAACAGGGTAAGATCATCAAAAGTGATCATTCTTTGTAAATCTTTAACAAGCTAACTTTATTTTTGCAGTTGTGAAGTATTGTGGGTCTCATCCCCACCGGAGTTTTTACTTTCTAACAGGGGTTTTTTGCGATACCAAAATACTAGTGTCATGAGTACTTAATTTTGTGTATGTGTATGCAATCTACTCAGTCGGTTAAATACAAAACAATGGTTACAAATAATTTCTTAAAAGTTTTTAAGGGTACTAATTCACCCCTCCCCTCTTAGTACACACCTCTCCATTATCCCAACAGATATACCAAAAATAATCTTCCATACATCCATGAGAATATTGAAAACTTAGAATCATATAGTGACGATGATTCAACAAAATGTGAATCAGATTCCTTATTGGAAGAGTCATGCCATGACAAGGAAGTTGATGTGATCCACTCATACATATCTACATAAAGGGAAACACCAAGTTTGAGATATGAGTGGGTAGGAGATCCATACATACTTACATTATTAGAGGGACAAAGCTCAAGGTTTACCTTACAAGAGTTAGATCTACAATGTGTTCATGAATACTCTAGTGGGGAAGAAATAGATCCAAACTCTATGGACCATCTTGAATAATCTCACATCATAGATCTCGATGATACAATGTATAAACCTAGCTATAATTAATTCAGGACATTAAATCCCATAGTCCTAAATCTCCCCAATGATCCCTTATCTCTTATCCACCCCGAAATCATTGATTGGGATCAAATTGAGCCAAATTAAATAGATACCTTTCCAAATGACTATTCTATTGCCATGTACCTAAATGTGGTTGAACCATCTTCCATCGAAGAATCATATCAAGAAGTAGAAATGGGGGGGGGGGATTTTCAAGTTTATTAGTCCCAAAAACAAGAGAAAAAACAAAAGATCCAGTGGTGAAAACCACCATGTGGTGGTACTAGATCAGAAAAAGAAAATAAAAAATAAAAGACATTTTCGAAGGTGAAAACCCAATTTAGGCACCTACGGATGAGAAGCTTGACACTTTACCCAAACACTATGAAGAAAGATCATATTTATTGGTTGAGACGATAGAGAAAATAAACATTGGAGCTGAGGAAGAGCCCAATATCATTAATCTAGCAACATATTTTTCTCAAGAGGAAAGCCAAACATTCATCAACTTTTTCAAGGAAAGACAAATCAATTTTGTATGGTCATATGCTGATATACCAGGGTTGGACCCCAATTTGACAATGAACCATATTAATATAGCTCCAAGAGTAAAAATAGTGAAGAAGAAGTTGAGAAAAATGAATCCACATGAGGCCTTTTTGGTTAAAATAAAATTGAAGAAGCTCTTGGATACTAGTTTTATCACACCCATTGCATATGCATAATGTATTTCAAATATAGTGCTTGTCTCAAAAATTGACAAGAGCATAAGAATTTGTACATATTTAAAATATTTAAACAAGGCATGTCCCAAGGTTGATTTTCCTCTTCCAAGTATTGATAGCATAATGGACCTCAAGCAGGACATTCTATGTTCTCATTAATGGACGGATTCTCTGGATACAACTAAATAAAAATAGCACCTGAAGATCAAGATAAAACAACTTTCACTTGTGCATGGGGTACTTTTTGTTTGAATGCGATACCTTTTGGTCTAAATTTTTTTTGAGCTACATACCAAATAGCTATGACAACCGTTTTCCATGACACGATGCACACATTCATGGAATTCTATGTAGATGATATTTTAGCAAAATCTTATACAAGAGATGAACATCTACCAATACTAGTTAAAATATTTACAATATTGGAAAAATTTAAAGTGAGATTAAATCCAAAAAGTGTGCATTCGGAGTCCAATCAAGAAAATTGCTAAGGTACATTGTTTCAGCAAAAGGAATAAAGGTGGATCCATCAAAAGTCAAAGCTATTATGGAAATGGGGGCACCAAGAAATATTATCCAATTAAGATCTTTTCAATCAAGGTTACAATCTATAAGAAGATTCATATCACTATTGATTAAATGATGGAGATGATGAAGACCGAGTGATAGTGAGTATACATGTTTGTAGAAATGGTTAGATGAGTTATTATTTTATCATTGATGTCAAGCAATTAAATTAATTTTTATTGAGATACCATATCATACGAAGGAGAAGTTAAATGGGTGACAAATATAGATTAGAAAATGATTAAGTAATGTTGATATAGTTGTTTTCTACTATATATTTGATGTTATCAAGTCGGTACACTTGATTGATTAAGTTGGAAATTGCAAAGAGTTAAGTTATGACTGAAAAGAGTTACTCTACCAAGCTAGACCAAGTCAGTCAATATAGAGTTGTGTTGATCATTTTTTCAGTTACCGAGTATCGAGCATCGAGCACTGAGCAGTGAACAAAGTTAGTTACCGAGTTGAAAAGCAAATTACCGAGTACAGGATATTGGTTTTAAATGATGATAAGATTGAATTTAATACAAAGCTATGATGATCTGGAAGTAGATAAGAATTAAAGGAAGTTTTTTAGAAGATCTATGAGTGAGAAAATTCAATGAGAAGATCTAAGGTGAAGATCAAGTAGTTAAACCTGTTATGTGAGTTCTAAGAAAAGTTCAAGTTATGAGGTAAAAGTGAAATAATTTACCGAGTTAAGATTTATGAAGAAGATGATCGAATGACTGAGCGCAGATGATGGAAAACCTAAGCAAGGAGATTAAGAGGCAAAATTATGTCTATATAAATGATGATAAATTAACAAAGATTATGATGCTAGCGAATTTAATTAAGAAGCAGAAAGAACCTGAAGAACAGAGCTACCGAGCATAACAAAGAGGAAAAAAGAGCGAAATCTATAGTCTAAAATAGAGACAAATGGAGTATGTGATACCAGTATTCACATGAGCATAGAGGATCTGACACAAGCAAAAGGTAGTTTCTATATTTATAAATCAAAGTTTTACTGTTGCTTATTAGCATTTGAAATAGAGAAAATCTCTTAACCGAGTGGATTTAACAGTCCTATTTATAAATCCTAGATGTAGGTGACATTCCAAAAGAGTGTTTAAAGTCCTCTAGCAAGGCCACTCCTAATATGGTGAAGATCTTAACTGATCTGAGGGAAATCCCTTAATAGGGTCACATTTAGAAAATGTGTTATAATATTTAATATGATAAGTTCTTAACCGAGCGTACTTTAGAAAGGTACATTTTTATTATGGGTCACAATTCCCATAGAGGTTTTTCCCAAATTGGGTTTCCTTGTTGAACCTGGTGTCAACTAAGTTAAATCTAGTTTTAACTAAGTTAAATTTGTCTTTACAGAGTTTGAATGGTTGATTTTCATATTATGAGATGTATGGTTTTTTAAGTTATTAAGTTATTTGGTGAATCAATTATTACTATATTCAGTGTTACCGAGTGAATTAGCGAGTCAAGTTTTAAGTGTTTAAGTTTGAGTTGGTCTGATTCACCCCCCTCTTAGTGGGACCAACAAACACAATTGGTAGGAAAGTTCCATTATTTTACCCAATTGCTCCATAAAGACATTATATTCAAATGGGATAACAAATGTGAGGTAAATTTTTCTCTTTTGAAGAGATATTTGATCGATCCTCCTACCTTAATGAATCTAATACCATGAAAAACTTTGATAATTTATATATCAGCAACAAAACAATTATTGGGAGCCTCATTAGCACAAGAAGATTATCAAGGAAAACAAAAATCCATCTACTACATTAGTAGAAATTTGGTGAAATATGAACTCAATTACACCTTTATAGAGATAACATGTCTAGTTGTAGTTTTTGCTTCCAAAAAACTACGACACTATATGCTAGCACATAAAATCAAGTTAATTTTTCAGATAGATCAAATAAAATAAATTCTTAGTAAATATTCTCTAACATGGAGGCTAGCCAAATGTGTAATGGTGCTAAGTGAATTTGACATTGAATAAAGAGACCGAAGAGCTATCAAAGGATATGCTATAGAAGATCAAATAGTAGAGGCTCTGTTATCCAGTGAAGAACCTATACAAATGGAATTCTCAGAAGAAAGCATTCTTACCATTAAAAAAAAACTATGGAAATTTTACTTTGATGTGTCATGTACTCAATATGGCTCAGGGGAAAGAGTTATTTTCATCGCACTTCAAGGTTGTACAATACCTAAATCATACAAACTATTATTCCCATGCATCAATAATATAACATAATATGAAGCACTTGTGATTAGTATAAAGATGGCCTTGGAATGGAGAATCACATAATTACAAATCTATGGAGATTCCCAATTGATCATTAATCATATTAATGATGATTAATAAACCTAAGATGAAAAAATATGCCTTATAAAAGGATGGTTGATGATTTTAAGAAAAAATTTGTATTTATCACATTTGATCAAATACCAAGAGTTGAGAATAAAGAAACAAATTCCATGGCCACACTAGCTTCACTTCTACAAGTACCTAGTCAGAATGAAATATATTAATTCTTGGTAGAAGAATCGGTTAAACCTGCATACGACCATCTCAATTCCCAAATCATTTTCCTAGTTGTGGGTCCTAACTCTACTTGGTATGGTCCTATCTATACATATCTAAAAGAAAATACCCTACCATTGGACCAATCCCAAAATGAAAAGAGAAACCTTATACGCCAAGCCTATCATTTTACACATACCCGACACATTATATCAAAAAGGTCTTGATGAGACATTGCTTAGATGTTTAGAGGGGGAGGAATCTAAAACTACCTTATAAGATGTTCACAAGGGTATTTTTGGGTCACACTTAAGTGGGTTTACTTGAGCAAAGAAACTCATTAGGATGAGGTATTATTGGCCAATAATGGAAAAAGATGCATGCCAATTCATGAAGATTTGCCAAAAGTGCCTATACCATGTAAACTTGATATGTGTGACAACACAAGAGATGCATCCATTGACCACACCTTGGCCCTTTTATCAATGGGGTTTTGATTTGATTGGGATGATTTATCCTCCCTCTTCAAATGGTCATAAATATATTATAACCGCAATAGAATATTTTACAAAATGGGTGGAAGCTATACCCTTATCAACTACAACATGAAAGTAGATTTCCATGTTTATCTTAAATCACATCATTTTCAAATAGATTGTCCCACATGCACTCATAATAAATAATAGGAGGCAATTTAAAAATAAGGATGTCAAAGAGTTATTTGAAAATTTCTATATCATTCAACATTTCTCTTTCATTTACTATCCACAAGGAAATGGACAAGCATAGGCTTCTAATAAAAATCTCCTTAAGATCCTCAAGAAAATAGTGGATGATTCAGGAAGGGATTGGCACATTCAATTAAATCTAGTACTTTGGGTCTATAGGACCATCATTAGAACACCTACCAAAGCTACACCTTTTTGTCTAGTCTTTGAAGCTAAAGTAGTTTTATCTTTTGAGGTTGAAATCCACAACTTAGAGTTTCTCTACATGTTATATTGACAAATGAAGAGTCTAGAGTTTCTAGGTTGGAAGAACTAGAATTACTTGAAGAATTTCATAGCCAAGCATATGATCATCTAAATTTTTATCAAAAGGGGATTTCAAGGAACTATAAAAAAATTTAAACCCAGAGAGTTTCAAGTAGGTAATATAGTTCTAATAGAGAACCCAAGAAATCATAAAGAAAGATAAAATAAAGGTAAATTTGAGGTAAATTGGCTAGGACTCTTTGTGATCACATCATCCTATGAAACATGAACTTATGAACTAGCCACGTGTGATGGATAAGAATATGAAGAACCCAAAAAAGAACATTCATCTTAAGAGGTTCTATACCTAAGTAGTTGAAAGAGTATTAGATAAAAAAGTATTAGATGAAAGTGTATCCATTTGTATAGCATAAAGTGAACTGTAAAAGACATAAAAAATAGTAAAAATGGATCCCAAAGAAAGAAAAAACATTGAATAAGATAAAAAAAAATACAATAAATTTTAAAAATAAAAAAAAGTGCCTTAGTGAAAATGTAGCAAATAGGCACCTTAGTAGCAAAAAAAGCAAATAAAAGAGAAAAAATGCAATAAATCCAAGTAGTGAAAACCTGGTAAACAAACACTACTTGCTAAGCTCCTATATCTATCAAGCATTTTCATTTTCTCTATCCTTGTATATATCTGTTTGCATTCCACCATTTGTACATAGCCATAATAAAAACTCAAAAGTTTCATAGTGTAGTCATCCACGAAAACTTTTATCTTGGTTTGGAAATAATCCTAGTCCATTATCATTGTCAAAATCCAAACTAGCGGAAAGAATCCAAAATTTGGGAGATCATCATTGAAACAGACACAAGCAGAAAACAAACACACATAACCAAGATGCTTGAGCTTATCAATCAATCCAAACTCATTAAAATTAAAAAATCCAAATTTCCAACCAATATCAAACATCAAAACATCACAATCAAATTGAAACATCAAAATCAAATAACTGGAACTAAATCACAATGGAGGAAATGAATTAAATGTTCCTTTGAAAACTATGGATTAAATAAAAATGACAAAGAGATTCAAATGTGTGTTTCTTTATTTTTTACATCATGTCTTTTTATAAACTCAAGGATATCTTTTGACAAGAGGAGCAATGATGAAGCATGATATTTTTTTAGTTTTGTGCTTGTAGGATTGTTTCAAAGAAGTATGCAAATCAGTATTAAGATGAGATCATCGAAGAATCATCAAGGACATTGGTATATGAACAAGATTATTTCTTTGTCTTTTTATGCAAAAAGATACTTAGGCCATTTAGGTTATTCATACCTCAATGCCAAGATCCACTTGCAACATTGAATTCGATGAAAGCAATATTTATACCATCATGGTTCAAAATTTAACCAATGAGGGTTGTACCATTGAATCATTGAAATTGGTACAACCCTCACTGGTTAAATTTTGAACCATGATGGTATGGACACCACTTTCTTTGGATTCAATTTTGCTAGTGGATCTTGACATTAAGGTATGAATAACCTAAATGGCCTAAGTATCCTTTTGTGTAAACAAACACAAAAGTAATCCTATTCATATGCCAATGTCCTTGATGATTCTATGATGACCACGTCTTAAGAATGATTTTCATACTTCTTTGAAGCAATCCTACAAGCACAAAACTAAGAAGATATCATGCTTCATCATTGCTCCTCTCATCTAAAGAAATCCTTGAGTTTCTAAAAATACATGATGTCAAAAACCAAGAAAAACACATTTGAATCCCTTTGCTAGTTTTATTTAATTCATAGTTTTCAAAATAAATTTTAATCCATTTCCTCCATTATGCTTTTGTTCCTATTGTTTGGTTTTGATTTATCGATTTGATTGTCATGTGTTGATGTTTGATGTTGGTTGGAAATTTCTATTTTTGAATTTTGATGAGTTTAGATTGATTGAGAAGTTCAAGTGTCTTGATTCTTGATCTTTATTATGTGTGTTTTTTTTTTGCTTGTGTATGTTTCAATGATGATCTCCTAAAGTTTGGATTATTGCCGCTAGTTTGGAGTTTGACAATGATAATGGACTAAGATTATTTCCAAACCATGATAAAAGTTTGCTTGAATGACTGAGCTATGCAACTTTTGGAGTTTTATTATGGCTAGGTATAAATGATGGAATGAAAATAAATATGTAAAAGGATAGCGGAAATGCAAATGATTGATAGATATAAGAGCTTAGCAAGTAGCGTATATTTACCAGGTTTTCACTACTTGGATTTATTGCAATTTTTTCTCTTTTATTTTATTTTCTGCTACCAAGGCGCCTATTTGCTAGGTTTTTACTAAGACACTTTTTCTCTTTTTCAATTTTTGTATTTTTTATATTTTACAATGTTTTTTCTTTCTTCAATATCCAATTTTACTATTTTTGATGTCTTTTCAGGTTCAATTTCTGCTATACAAATGGATACTCTTTCATCTAATACTCTTTTATCTGAAACTCTTTCATCTACTTAGGTATAAAACCTCTTAAGATGAATGTTGTTTATGGGTTCTTCATACTCTTCTCCATCACACATGGCTAGTTTGTAACTTCCTATTCCATAGGATGATGTGATCTCAATGGGTCCTAGCCATTTTGCCTCAAATTTACCTTTCTTTTCTCTTTCTTGTTAATTTCATGGGTTCTCTTTTAGAACTAGATCACCTACTTGAAAATCTCTAGGTTTAATAATTTTTGTTATAGTTCCTTGGCATCCTCTTTTGGTAAACCTTTAGATGATCATATGCTTGGTGTTGGCATTCTTCAAGTAATTCTAGTTCTTCCAACCTAGAAACTCTATACTTTTCATATGTTAATATTCCATGTAGAGAAAATCTAAGTGGTGTAATTTCAACCTCTAAAGGTAAAACTACTTCAGATCCATAGACTAGAGAAAAATGTGTAGCTCTGGTAGGTGTTCTAATGTTGGTACTACAAACCTAAAGTGTTGGATTTAATTGAATTTCCAATCGCTTCTTGAATCATAAATTTTTTTCTTAAGGATCTTAAGGATGTTTTTATTAGAAGTGTATGCTTGTCCATTTCCTTGTGGATAGTAAATGGAAGAGAAATGTTGAATGATATGGAAATTTTCACATAAATCTTCAATGTCCTTATTTTTAGATTTCCTCCCATTATCTATTATGAGTGCATGTGGGATAGCATATCTGCAAATGATGTGATTTAAGATAAACATGGAAATTTGCTTTCCTATTGTAGTTGATAAGGGTACAACTTCCACCATTTTTGTAAAATATTCCACTGTAGTTATAAGTTATTTATGACCATTTGGAGAGGGAGGATAAATAATCCTAATAAAATCAAAACCCCATTAATAAAAGGGCTATGGTGTGGTCAATGGATGTAGCTCTTGTGATGGCACACATATCAGGTTTCCATGGTATTGGCACTTTTGGAAAATCTTTATGAATTGACATGCATCTTTTTCCATTGTTGGCCAATAATACCCCATTCTAGTGAGTTCCTTTGCTAAGGTAAACCCACTCTAGTGTGACCCATAAATACCCTCATGAGCATCTTGTAATGTAGTATTAGATCCCCCCCTCTAAATATCTAAGAAACATTATGTCAAGACCTTTTTGATACAATGCGTTGGCTATAAGGTTAAAATGAGAGGCTTGGCATATAAGGTTTCTCTTTTTATTTTGGGATTGGTCCAATGGTAGGATGTTGTATTTTAGATACATATAGATAGGGCCATACTAATTAGAGTTAGGACCCACAAGTAGGAAAATGATTTTGGAATTGGGACGGTCATATGTAGGTTTAACCAATTCTTCCACCAATGACTCATTTCTTTCATTCTGATCAGATACTTGTAGAACTGAAGCTAGTGTGGCCATTTTGTCTACTGCTTTGTTCTCAACTCTTGGTATTTTCTAAAATGTGATCAATATAAAGTATTGCTTAAAATCATCAACCATCCTTTTATAAGGCAAAAGTTTTTCATCTTTGGGTTGGTAGTCATCATTAATTTGATTAATGACAAATTGGGAATCTCCATAGATTTGTAATTCTATGATTCTCGATTCCAAGGCCATCTTTATTCCAGGTATTGTACAACCTTTAGGTGGGATGAAAAAAATCCTACCCCCGAGCCATGTTGAGTGTATGACCCATAAAAGTACAATTTCTATGGTTTTGTTCTAATGGTAATAATGCATGCATCTTGGAATTCTACTTGTATAGGTTCTTCACTAGATAATGGATCCTCTGCTAATTGATCTACTATAACCCATCCTTTGATAGCTCTTTGATCTATATATTCAATGTCGAATTCACTTAGCACCATGACTCATTTAGATAACCTCCCTTTTAGATTAGATTTACTAAGAAGATATTTCAATAAATCTATCTTAGCAATTAACTTGATTTTATGCGCTAGCATATAGTATCGTAGTTTTTGGGAAGAAAAAACTATAGCTAGACACACTCTCTCTATGAAGGTGTAATTGAGCTCATATTTCACCAAAGTTATAGTAATGTAGTAGATTATTTTTTCTTTCTCTTGATCATCTTCTTGTGCTAATAATGCTCCTAATGAATTTTTGTTTCCGATATATAAAGTATCAAAGGTTTTCTTGGTATTGGGGTCATTAAAGTAGGAGGATTGATCAAATATTTCTTGAAAAGAGCAAACTCTACCTCATATTTATTATCCCATTTGAATAGAATGTCTTTATGGAGAAGTTGGGTAAAAGAATGACATTTTTTGTCCAATTGTGATATGAATCTCCTTATAGATTGTAACCTTCCTTGCAAAGATCTTAATTGGCTAATATTTCTTGCTGCCCCCATTTCCATGATGACTTTGACTTTTGATGGATCCACCTTTATTCCTCTTGCTGAAAAAATATACCCTATCAATTTTATTCATTGGACTCCAAATGCACACTTTTTTGGATTTAATATCACTTTAAATTTTTTTGATCTTCTAAATTTTTTGTCTTGTATTGGTATTATTCATCTCTTGTATAAGATTTTACTAAAATATCATCTACATAGTCTTCCATGAATGTGTGCATCATGTCATGGAAAATGGTTGTCATAGCTCTTTGGTATGTATCTCCAACATTTTTGAGACCAAAAGACATCACATTCAAACATAAATTACCCCCATGTACAAGTGAAATTTGTCTTATCTTGATCTTTAGGTGCTATTTTTATTTGGTTGTATCTAGAGAATCCATCAATTAATGAGAACATATAATATCTTGTTGTGAGGTCCACTATGGTAACAATACTTGGAAGAGGAAAATAATCCTTGGGAAATGCCTTGTTTAAATATCAGAAATTTGTACAAATTATTATTCTCTTATCAGTTTTTGAAATAGGTACTATATTGGGAATCCATTCTGCCTATGCAATGGGTCTGATAAAACCAGTATCCAAGAGCTTATTCAATTCTGTTTTAACCAACAAGGATACATGTGGGTTTATTTTTTTCAACTTCTTCTTCACTAGTTTGACTCCTGGAGCTATATTAAGATGACACATTATCAAATTGGGGTCCAACCCTGGTATATCAATATATGACCATGCAAAATTTGATTTGTCTTTCCTTGAAAAAGTTGATGAATTATTGTCTTTCCTCTTGAGACAAAGATGATCTAGATTGATGATTTTAGGCTCTTCCTCAATTCCAATGTTTATCTTCTCTGTTGGATTAACCAATATAGATGGTCTTTCTTCATAGTGTTCGGGTAAGGTGTCAAGATTCTCATCCGTAGGTGCCTCAATTGGTTTTTGACCTTCAGATACCTCTTTTATTTTTAATTTTTTTTGCCTCTTGATATGATTCTTGGATGCAAGATGGTTTGACTGCATTTAGGCACATGGCAATAAAATTGTCATTTGAAAGGTATCTATTTCATTTGGCTCAATTTGATCCCTTCAATGAGTTCAGGATGGATAAGGGGTAAGAGATCATTGGGGGGTCCTAAATTTATTATAGCTAGGTTCATACATTATATCATCGAGATCTATGACATGAGATAGTTCAAAATGATACATAGAGTTTGGATCTATTTCTTCCTTGTTAGAGTATTCAAGAATGCATTATAGATCTAACTCTTGTAAGTTAAACCTAGATCTTTGTCTCTCTATGAATGTAAGCACTTATGGCTCTCTAACATAAGGAGAGTAAGGAGAAGCTAGGTCCCAAGGCACTCCCAGGTATCCAAACCAACTTGCAGAACAACTCGAAAGCAACAACACAAAAAGTGAGTGAAAGAAAGCATAAAATTCTTATTATTTCATCAAACATTATACATGCCAGGATATAAGGCCTTCCCAGTTATGGCCATATACATTAATATCTTTAAAGAATAATATTCCTATATGCAAGTTCACAGACCTGTGATCCAAATATTCTATCTCTTTTTCTACCAAAAACTACTTTCCCTCATCTAAGAACATAAACTAAATATATACAAGAGACCACAAAATAGGTCAGCACCAAAATCCTAAAGATCCAACATAGGAAATACCAAAGACCCAGATTTGCGTCCAAACGCATCCCAATGGGAGACCCCAACATTACTTATGCTATGAAAATTAAATGCATACGTCAGCCAGAAGATCCAACATTAGAAAACCAACTCTGTGAGAAAGACTACTGAGCACAAAGACCAGTCGGTGAAAACCACCGAGAAGCCAAGAAAAACCACCGAGATCTATCGGTGAAGCCAACTAAAACATGTAACAGAGCCCAAGCCATGAACAAACATCTTCAACTGACCAAACAAAGTAGTTACCGAGCATTCTCCAACAAGCTACCGAACCAAAACAAACATATTTTTGTTTGATACAGGATTGCCAAGAACCCAAGATGCTCCTGCATCAGACACATGGTGATAAAAGAAATGATTCTCCAAATCATAAATTAGGTACAACCTAAATTGAATCCAACTCAGATGGAGAAATCCAAGATGAGTCCTCAATCGGTCTGTTTTTCCACTTGACCAGATATTCTATGTAATCCTTTCCTCTTGTACTTCTTCCAACTCTTTGTTTCAAAATCTTCTCAACTTCTATCTGTTTCTTAGGATAATCACTCGGTACTGTCACTTCTTCATTAGGTTCATGATACTCATAAAAATTTGAAATGTTGAATATAGGTGATATATCCATGTCATCAGGTAATTCTACTTCATAAGCATTTCCACTATCAAATTTTCTCAATATCTTGCAAGGACCAAATTTCTTCATCTTCAATTTACCATACATTCCACTAGGAAATTCACCTTTCTTTAGATAAACCATAAATAAATCACCAACTTAAAAACTCTTATGTCTTATTGATCTATCTACACTATCTTTGTATTTCTTATTACTCTGCTCCAACTTATGTTTCACTTCCTCATGCAACGTCTTCATAAACTCAGCAAACTTTTCACCTTCATCACTTCTCTTCTCTTCTCCAGCAATATCTCCCAAGTCTGATATACCTCTCAGTTGTGTGTCATGAACAATCTCAAAATGTGTATTTCCAGTACTTCTATTTACTGAACTATAATATGCAAACTCTACATGTGCCAATATCAAATCCCCATTACTCGGTGTGTCTCCAACTAAGCATCTCAACAAGTTACCCAAACTTTGGTTTACAACCTCTATTTTTCCATCAGTCTGTGGATGAAATGTAGAACTATACTTCAACTTAGTGTCCAACTTCTTCTCAAGTTTTTTCGAAAAATGGATAACAAACTTACTATCTCAGTCAAAGATGATACTCTTCAGTAATCCATGCAATCCAAAAATCTCCTTGAAGAAAAGATCTTCTATATGCACCATATCTGATGTTTTTCTACATGGTGTGAAATGTGTCATCTTGGAAAATCTATCCACAAAAAAAAATATGGAATCATTACCTCTTACTGTCCTCGGTAAGCTAAGAACAAAATCCATGATGATATCACTCCAATGTTTCTCAAGAATAGAAATCGGTGTATACAACCCAGTATTCTAACTTACTCCTTTTGTAACTTGACAAACTCCACAAATTTTTACAAATTTTTGAACATACTTCTACAACTAAGGCCAAAAATACCTTTCCTTATGTAAACTCAATGTCTTATCAATAGGAAAATGTCCAGCCAAACCACTACTATGTTTCTCCTTGATCAAATTTATTCTCATTGATCCTCTCAGTATGCACAATTGAATACCTTTGAGCAACATGTCTTCTTGAATGAAATAGTCTTCACACTTACTCAGTTGATTTGGAACAGGTGCTCTGCACATTCTCCACTGCTTAGAAAAATTAGGATCATTTTCATACAAATTATTCATATCTTCAAAACCAAGAACCTAAATTCTCATTTCATTCAATAAAGACCTTCTTCTACTCAATACATCAAAAAATCGGTTAGAAACTCCACTCTTATTCTTTATCACAAATGTGAAATTATGCAAATACTCTACCCATTTCATATGTCTCTGATTCAACTTATTCTGACTACCCAAATACTATAAAGCCTTATGATTAGTGTATAACACAAATTCACTCAGCATAAAATAATGTATCAATTTCTTCAGAGCTTTAACAATAGCATAGAATTCTTGATCATAGACATAATATTTAATTTTAGCATCATTCAAATTTTTATTAAAGAAAGCAACATGTTTACCTTCTTGAGTCAACACAAATCCTATTGCACTTCCACTTGCATCACATTCAACTTGAAATACCTTATTAAAATCAGGTAAGGCTAACACAAGTAATTCAACAACCTTTTGTTTCAAAGTCTCAAAACTCTTATAAGCTCCATGTGTCCATTTGAATTCTCTTTTGTCTCCTCTCATTGTCTCAGTCATAAAATTACAAATAGAATTGAAATTTATGATGAATTTCCTATAAAAACTTGCCAATCCATGAAATGGTCTTACCTCACTGACATTCTCAGGTGTAGGCCAACTAAGTATAGCTTCAACTTTCTCAAGATCCATCTTCAAACCAATAGCTGAAATCACAAAACCTAAATACACAAGTTCTTCTTTCATGAAAGAACACTTTTTCAAATTTATCAACAACTTTTCCTCTTTCAATCTCTATAACACTTGTCATATATCCTGATGACATGTAACCGATTGAATGTTTGACAATGTTAAGTTGAAGATGATGCAAGACATTAAATCAGTTAATGATTTGTATTTTCATTGATGTCAACTTGATATCATCTGTATGGTCATATACATAATGCCAAAGACTTCAGAGAATCAATGGAATAAAGGTTATGCTTTCAACAATGCATAAAATTCAAGTATTCACTAAGTGATAGACTACATCGACAGAGTTCACACCATCGGTAAAGACAGAGATAAAAATCACAGTGATGCCCGATGAGCAGAAGACAATGTTGCCCTACGAAGCAGAATCAAAGGATGCCTGATGAGATAAAAATAGTATTTCTCGATGAGAAAGATCCAATGATGCCC
Organism: Thuja plicata; assembly: GCA_018584345.1. NCBI lineage: Eukaryota > Viridiplantae > Streptophyta > Pinopsida > Cupressales > Cupressaceae > Thuja > Thuja plicata. The sequence goes on along the minus strand of MU227979.1, from coordinate 2,875,312 downwards.
AATGGACAGAGATCCCAAAGCTAACTGAAGCTGCAACGACAAAACTGGCAGTTGTCACCGGTGATGAACTACAGAGTTGATCGACAGAACAAAGAGATCAGAAAATAAATAAATATCTAGCCGGCAGAGCTAAAGGATAGACTTAACTGGTTGTTTTATTTGTTTTATTTGACCACAGTTAAGTAAGTGATTTGTACAGTTGGCAAGAAGATAACTACAATATAAATCAAGAGTTAAAGTCGTAAATCAATTTGGCTGGATTGTTTTTCACGTCAAGAATCAAGAATCAAGAACCTAGAATTAAGGAACATCATGTCTATATAAGAGACAAGCATTATTCACTTCTATAATAAATCAGATACACAGGGGAGTGAACTGATAGAAGATGCTGAAGAGAAATTGATGAAGGATAAACTTCATGCAGTCCTGATCAATCAAGCTAAGGGAGAGCTAAAGAATTTTGCAGACACTGATGAACAAAAAAGCACAACATCACAGAGCAGAAAGAGTTAAGTACAAAGGAATTGAATTGATACATTGATCAGAAAGATATTGTAAGTAAATAGATCTGAAAATTTGCAATTCAGTTGCATTAGAAACAGGTCATTTTGTTTCAG
>MU227979.1:2856620-2867888 GCA_018584345.1 Thuja plicata | reverse complement strand
CCAGATACTAAGTGACAACCTATGTATAAAAATCCTCTAACAAGGTCACACTTAACCATGTGTTTGTAACCTTTAATAGGGTTGGCTCCTAACAGGGCTCACTTCAGAAGAGTGAAAATTTGGGGTATCGGTCCCAGTGGTTTTTCCCTTAACAAGGTTTCCATGTTAAAATCCTTGTGTTTTATGTGTATGGTTTATTACTTTATTATTTTACATTCTACATATGCATTTATGGATTGATTGGTACACTCTGCATATTTACTGAGTATCGGTAAATACAGTTTACTGCTTATCGGTTATCAAGGAGAATAAGGACAGACAAGGTAAACCGACAGACAGTTATTTGTTTCAAGTATTTCAAAGGCATGCATCTTGTAGGGACTTAACAATTGGAGAAGTATTGATTGGTGGATTAAATTTGATAAATTTTTGAGGCCACTGATTCACCCCCCTCTCAGTTATTACTAACATAGATCTATTGTTTTCACCATAAGATCTAACTCTTCCTCTAGGGAATCTACCTCCTCTTCCTCTTTTCATTTGTTCATATCTTTTGTTCAATTTCTCTTCAGCTTTTAGGGAAGAGTGATATGCCTCTTCAATGCTCTCCATCTTTACTAGGCTGATCTCATCTTGTGTAGAACTTCTTAATCCATTCAGATATCTTGATATTCTTTCCACTTCATCTTCAACATGTCCAGATCTAATGTCTAATCTATAAAATTCCTTAGTGTAATATTTTACTGAGCTATATTTCTGCTTCAAACTTTGTGTTCTCCTAACTAGGTTAATTTGGTAATTACAAGGTAGAAACTTTCCTTTCAATTTGTTTATTGTCTTGTCCTATACCTTGATCTTGTCTTTACCCTTCTTCTTCAGATCCAATTGTAGATGCTCCCACCACAATGATACATGAACTTTCAACTTTGTACTTTCAATCTTTATCTTTTTCTCCTCTGATACATTCTCATACTCAAAGTATTTCTCCTTTTTGGTTATCCATTCTACCAATTCATCAGAATCCAACTTTCCACTATACTTAGGAGGATTAAACTGAGGTGTGGAATGTAAACTTGTCAATGCTCACATGACTATCTCTTCTTCTTGATCCATCATAGGTGCAGGTGCAACTTCTCCTTGCACTTCTTCAACTTCATCATCACTAACATCTTCAAGATGTCTTCCTCTATGCTGGGTTGTTTCAACAGCTTACAATCTTGCAGAAATTTTTCTTAGCATATCTGCTAGACCTAGATCTGCATTTCCTCTTTGACGAACCATCTTGAAACCCTCTGCAATTGTAGGTCAGGTCACAATTTGCTACCCTACAAAAAATATCACTAATATTCACAAGAAGGAACTTTATATCTCACCTCCACTCTAATACCAACTAATGCAAGGAGGGTAAGGAGAAGCTAGGGCCCAAGGCAATCCTAGCTATCCAAACCAACTTGCAAAATAACTCAGAAGCAACAACACAGAAAGTGAGAGAAAGAAAGCAGAAAATTATTATTATTTCATCAAACATTATACATGCTGGGCTATAAGGCCTTCCCGGTTATGACCATATACATTCAGATCTTTACAGAATAATCTTCCTACATGCGAGGTCATAGACCTGCAATCCAATTCTTTTGTCTCTTTTTCTACCAAAAACTTCTTTCCCTAATCTAAGAACATAAACTAAATATATTCAAGAGACCAAAAAAGAGGTTAGCACCAAAATCCTAAATATCCAACATAGGAAACAATAAAGACCCTGATTTTGGTCCACACGCATCCCAATGAGAAACCCCAACTTTTATTATGCTACAAAAATTAAATACATACGTTGGCCAGAAGATCCAACGTCAGAAAACCAACTCAGTGAGAAAGACTACCAAGCACAGAGACCAGTCGGTGAAAACCGCTAAGAAGCCAAGAACAACCACTAAGACCTTGTTGGTGAAGCCAACCAAAATAAGTAACTGAGCCCGAGCGGTGAAAAAAAACCTTCAACCGACCAAGCAAAGCAGTTACCTAGCAGTCTCCAACAAGATACCAAACCAAAACAAACATATTTATTGTTTGATACAAGATTGCCAAGAACCCAAGATGCTCTTGCATCACTCTCCTACTCACTCATAGCTTGAACTTGGTGTTTCCTTTGATGTAGATATGTATGAGTGGATGACATTAAATTCCTTTTCATGGCATGAATCTTTGCATAAGGAGTCTCATTCCCATTTTGCTGAATCATCATCACTATATGATTCTAAGTTTGCAATCTGCTCATGGATGTAGGGAAAATTATTTTTGGTATATCCTATTTCAAGATAACCTATCCCATTTTTCTCATTATTAGGTCAAAAAATATCTTCTATAGGTTATAATAATCCTTTGGTTTTCCTCCCAAGAGGGCCCAATCCTTAGTAACCCATTTTATGCATTATTTGAAAAACTTTCCCATATTGATGTATAAGAATTCTAACATTTTATACCATTTCATTTGTTCTTCCTCATCCTTATATAGCCAGTTTAGGAAGTTATTATCTTCTTCCACCTCAGATAATGTAGTAGCTCTGACAAAGTTATCATTATGTTTGTGAGAAGATGTCTGGTTTGTTGAAAGAAATGGTTTTCCACGAGACTTTGGAGAAATTGGTAAATCTATCATTGATAAGGAATATTCTCCCACCCCTTTGTGAAGGATCTTCAATTTTTTCTCAAAAGTGTTCATTACAACATCCATCTTTTGATAATGGATTTATTTTTCTTTCCCCTTTTCTTACTTCGTATCTTTTGATTCATTTTCTCCATGTCTAGGAGTATTTGAATTAGAGGATCTAGAATTTTCATTATTTGAATGTAAAAGAGAGACCCTCTCTTTACCCTTGTTTGATGTAGATGTACTAGTATTTTCATCTTTTGAACTAGTGACCTCATCTTTTTTATTTTTCTTTAAATAGTGACCTTGTACTTGGAGTTTCCTCTTATCTTGTTCTGGGGATGAATTTGATGTGGAATCCTCATTATTATGTGGTACAAATGAATCCATAGCCGGTTTGATATTATTGCAATATTAGAAAGGGTTAAGGTCACCATTAATTATTATTTCCTGTCCAAGATAAGGAAACTTTACACATTGATGATAAGTAGAATGCGTAACTTTCATTTCATTTCATTTTATTATTATCTTCCTTTTTGGATCCATGATATTTTCAAAATATCCCAATGCTTTAATAAGGTTCAAAGTACATATACTCAAACCAAACCGTCCATCTATCAAGACTCTTTTAACTCTATGCTTTTGGATTAGGACTTCAATGTGCAATGGAAAATTTTGAGGATCATTTAAGGACATGTCATCTTTCTTAGAAAAAGATAGGCAATGCAGTGCAACAAGGTGACTAATGATGTTTTGAAATTGGTCTACATCCAAATTATTAGGAACTGTTGTATCAACCAAAGATTTTTCCAAAATCTCTTTATGCGATGGTAAAATTTTTAGCAACTCCAAGATTGATGTTTGTGCTAGGGATTTTTTAAGTTATTCTGATAGGTTATATTATTTTGATGGGAAAGATGGAGGATTGGGCCTATTTATTGTGTTGGAGGTTCCTTGTAAGGTGAATTTTGATGCTTTCACCCTAGTGATGACATCGACAGGTTCTTTGTTTTGTTTCTCTTTTACCACTATGACATTGATGGTATTTTTAAAAATTGATAAAGAGTTGATAGTATTGTCATAAGTGTGGGAAAAATTCACCTTGTTGCTTTTTGTCTTGTTGTTTTAATTTTTTTTTGGAACATTCACCTTTCTCATGGTTTAAGAAAGGAGTTTTAAAAGTTGTATGGTCTTCATTATTTGTAGGTCCTTCCACTTGAATGACACCATTTTTAATGAGGTTGTGAACCACATATTTTAAGCACATACACTCATTTTTCTTATGTCCCTTCTTTATATAGTATTCACAATCGTGTGAGTCATTCCACCATGAGGGTTTGACTTGGGGTTCAAAGCCTCTTGAGTCAGGTAGGGTTATGATTTTATTTTCAATAAGTGTTCTTAAAGATTTCTCAAGGGGTTCTCCCAATGGAGTGAATTTCCTTCATGGTGAAGTGAATTGGGACATGAATGATGGTTTGGGTTTTTTGGTTCCTTGATTAGTATTGTTGTTTAATGAGTTATTTTTGGGTGGATTGATGTTGTTTTCTTGATGGGTAGAATTATTAGAAAGATAAATGGATTAGGTTCGATATTGTTTGCTTCCACCACTCCATCATTTACTAGGTTCTTATTATTTTTTTCAACCAAAAATTAGGTTTTTCATTGTTAGTATTGGTTGAGGGATTGTTGTTGTAATTGGTGTTGTTTCTTGAAAACCCTTGTTATCTTTGTATCACTTAAGTTCACACTTATTTACCAAAGAATCCTCTATCTTGATGCTATTTTAAATCATTTTTTTAAAGGGTTGGAGGACATTGGAGTTGAAGCCAATAATTTATTTGAAATTTGAATATTCAAGTTATTAATAAATATATCCATATTTTCCTTTTTTGGTATACCTCTCAGGTATTTGGAAAAAAAAATTCTCCAATGTTGTATGAAAGTCAAGAATGCTTCCCCATTTATCTATTTAGTGTTGCATAGATCCAGCATGGTTACTTCAGACTCAATATTGTAGGATTATTGAGTCATGAAATTGGAGACCAATTGTCCGAATGTTTTAATTCCTGGTGGTAATTTGGAAAACCACTCCATTGCTTGGCCTCCTAAGCTCCTAGGAAATAATCTCATGAGATAGGTTGGTTCATGTAGGAATTTCATGCTTAAAGTGTAGAATTCTCTAATATGGTATTGAGGGTCATTCGTACCCATATATTTATCATATTTTAGAAATGCCACATTCGGTAAAAAAGGTATCATAACTAAACTCTTGTTGAAGGGAAAAGGAAAAATGCCTCTATTGTGTATTGCTTTGATGCATTTGCCTTTTGAATATCATCCAATTTTGTTTGAAGGGATTTTATATATTTAGTTAAGACTCCTAGGGGGTTAACCTCATCTTCATATTGTTTCAATTTGGATATATCATATCTTGAGGTAGTTTGACCCTTAGTTGAGCTAAAGTCATGAAATACCCATCTTTATCTTTTTCTAGCACTTTCTCCATCATTTTTAAAAATATGGGGTTTTGTTGTGCTTCCCTCAAATTTTCTTTAATTATTTCCTCAGGTTCATGGTTGGTGGTGTCAATATTATTTTCATGATTGTAATGAATTTTAGCCCAAATATTCAACACGTTGGATTGATTTTCTTGTACTTGATCCACTTTTGGGCTTAAATTTTCTTGATGTATTTGATTCAGGGGTGATTCAAGTTGATTCTCGTGATGAGATGAGATTTCCTCTTGGGATGTTACATCTTTTAATGTGACCTTGCTATTTAATATTTGGAAATGATAAGATATTTTCCTTATTCTTGGAATGAAAGTAACTCTTGGGTTAGTTATTGAGTTAACATTTCCTCAATGGTTAAGGTTTCCTTCAAAAATATTGGTTGAGTTTACTATAAACAAGTGATATGGTTAGATTCCAATGATGTTTTGCTAAAAATAAATTTTGTCCTAATGATGAAGTCTAATAGAGAAAGATCTATCTCTATGATGAAGACTTATGATAAATCTTGACTTTGTTGGTTCTACGAAAATGACCTATAATCCTTATTGAAATTTTTTTCAAAAATCAAGGATTTGGATGTTTGGACAACACTTATAATTTCATGTGATTAAATTAGAATGATGTAAATGATCAACTTGTTTAGAGTTATAACAACGGTTGATTTTCTTAAAAACATGTTTCTATTGCAAAGAATTATAACTCAAAGAGATATCCAAAAGATAACAAGCACACTCATTAAATAACTTATATTTTGCAAAAGAAAAACAACTATAATATTTGGTTTATGTTCTCTTAATGTTTTCAAAAGTTTTTGTACAAAGAAATCAATTCAGACAAGTTACCTAAGGAAAATTTTGGTTTTTCATGGATAATGAGGTAAGCTTGCTACTTAACTAGGATTTATTTAAGATTTGGTTCAAATGAGTTTTTGTGTTTTACCTCTCTTTATGAGAGTCTCCCACCATCATAAAAATGATGTTTTGTGCAATCCGTGAGGATTAATAGACGAGATCTATTGTACAAAAACTTTTCATTAATCACCTCATTAAGGATGGAAGCTTTTTACATAAAATGGGTTCGATTATCATGGCTAAAATGATTGTATCCCACTTTGGGCCATCCCTATCTCTATCCTCAATAAGACAAATATCAGGAGGCAGTCCCACTAAGGCTCAAAATAAATGCACTACTTGAAGAAAAATGAGACAAATGTAGGTTTAGGAGTTTGATCACCCTAAGAAGGATGAGAGTATGTTCCTATTACCCTTATTATCCAAAGACAATATACATGGTGTTCATTTTGGACCTTTTATCTAATGGAACTTAGGTATGCTTAGAATTTTGATAACCATGAAAAGGTGAGAGCATAAGCCTAATATCTTTGTTCACCAACAAAATGAGGTCTTCCTATTTAGATTATGCATCTGGACTTGGAGATTTTTCACAAGAATTGAAAGGTACATGAAAAATTAATGGTTTGTTGTGTGTACCTTGGTCAAAGTTGTGCATATTTTTGAGACTTTTGATAGTTTACTATACGTTGCCTCGACGATCATTCCAGCTTCTTAGAATCCAAATCTCTCATGAATGTTAGTCCAACACCAAACAAACAAATGTGAAGGAAAATTGAAAACAAATATACCTTGATTTACAATGAGAATTTTTTAGGCTAAGGATGGAAATTTAGCTTGATACAACTTAAGGATTTTGATGTAATGTTCATAAACTTTAACTTCTTCTAAATTTTCCAACATATTTGTGTAATTGACCTTCTTTGTTTATTTTTTTATTCTTTTAGACTCATTTTCTTGAAAATAATCGAGTATTTTGAATGTGGATTTTTAGAATTTCTAAAATTGAATCATATTTACAGAGGAGAGTCATCAAGATGAGTAAATGTAGCATCATAAAAATCATGATAAAGATCCACAATCTTCCAATACCTGTTTTGAGCTTGACCATTTTCCTCCAAGATTTCAGATTCAATGGCTAATTGTGTTCACTTTGCATTTTTATACAATATCCTCACCTCTTCCTCCTCAAAATGATTTGACAATCAAAGTGGAGGCTTATGTACCTTCTTGAATCCTATCATTTGAAAGCATGGTAAACAAATTAGATTCAAAATTTTTAATTTCTACGTTAAAATTGATAGGCGCTATTTTATTGCTTAAAGGCGCTGAACTTTAACTGTCAGGCATTGAAATTTAACTTCCAGGCACTAAAAGAAAGAGTACAAGCATTGAAACTAAAATCCTAGGTGCTAAAATAATAAGCATTTTCTTCTACTTATAAGCACTTTAAGACAGTAAATAGGCACGCAAAGAAAAATAAGAGGCGTTGAAAGAAGTTGCAAATTGCATTTTTTTGTACTCAGGCATTGAAAGTTTGATCACAGACACTGAAATTTTGGTCTCAAGCACTGGAAATATGCATAAAGGTGATAAAATTTGAAGTATAGGCACTGAAATTTGGAGTATAGGCGCTAAACCTTTCTTCAAAGGCACCATTCATGTGTGTGTAAACTTGTGATTCACAAACCTGCATGACACATTAGTTTAATTACTATTATCAATTTAAATTCTAAAGATATATTATATTTATCAATTTAAATTGATGTAATTGTGAGCATCTCATGGATATATAACTAGAAGGACTAAAAGAATGCTCTCAACTATAAAGCAATCCTAAAGTGACAACCCCTAGAATGAGAATTATGTTAAGAATGATGAAAAGATGGATCTAAGATGAAAATATATGCAAATTAAGATAAATTGCCCTATTCTAAATGCTGAAATATATTCAAATATGGATGAGTTTTTCCATTATAATGGTGCTATGTAAACCCAAAATGCATCCCCATCCAACTGAAAAACCCCAACCTTGTCTATTTGGCATAAGAAATCCTCCAATAAATGCTACCAACATTGAAGGGAGTGTCTCATACTACTTAATCATCCTCCTCCATGGGATAGTTTGATCTTTGATGGTTGGATCTCCAAATCCTCGACGAAAATCCTCCCCATTATATTCCTGATCATATTACACCCACTCTCCCATAGTAGAAATATAGAGAATCCTATATACATCCTTAGGTGTGATAGTCATCTTGCCCATCTGTAAATGAAAGGTGTTATGGTCCGAGTGCCATCGCTCGACCAAAGTAGTCAGTAGTCCCTTGTTCACCCTAAATCAAGGCATCTCAATTAAGTACAAAAATCCATATTGCCGTATGATCCATCTATCTGCATCACTCAAATCAGAAATCATATCGAATGACCATGGATATAAACCACATACTGATAGTTCCAAAAGGAAACCTATTTTTTAAATCAACAAATTCAATCAGTCAAGATCATTAAAATTGATCATGTAACGTCAATCAATCAACCTATTATCTACTTTCTCATTTATGATAGCATCAAATTTTCTTACTCTCTTGAGGATGGAACATCACATCTATTTGAATCATCAACCTATCAACCTATCTGATTGACATCAATACCACATCAACTAGACAATCTAGATTGACATAAAAATTCTTGATTTTTACAACAAAAATATAAAGAACCTCATCAATATTTATCAGATCGATAGATAAAACAAAAAATGTTGAAATGCTAAGTCAAAAATGCAAAATTGTCAAAATTATGCATATGCATTTTATTAATCAAAAGCGCTACAAGGCTTAGGCGATACAGAAAAGGGTGTAAGTGCTATTTCAAATTGCATAGGTTCCATAACAATGTATATGTATCATTTCACATCATAGGTGCTCAAACAAATTGTTTAGGTGCTATTAATAATTGTAAAATGCAAAACCAAATTTTTAGGTGCTAAAAGACATATTAGAGGCACTACAGAAAAATAAATTGTGCCATAGTTTAGGTGCTAAAAAGTGCGTGTAGGTGCTAAAAGAGTTTATAAGTGATAAAAAAAGGGGACTAGCACTACAAGTATTTGCATAGGTGCTAAAACACAAAAAATGCTGAAAAATATGAAATTTGCACCTAAAAATTCAAATTTTTGCTACAAATCAATGAAATTAAAAATAAGAGCTACATTTTGAGACATATCGAATGTTTGTAGGTTGTTGAATGCTGGAATATCCTCCCCTTCTCGAATCTTTGCTCCTGAATTGGGACAACCATGATTTATGTTGGGGGTGGAAAACTAGGTCAGAGAGGCAAATGCCAAGAGAGGAGAGTGAAATGGAATGAGAAAAGGTAATTGTTACCCCTTATATCCCTAATTTTGACATTTTGGAGGGATATATATTTTTTATAATCTTTTTCATTAAACTGTGACATTTTCATCCATTGTTTTTTACAGGGGCATTTTTCATTCAAATTATATATCGATAAACCAATCGAAAATAAAATTGTCACTCAAAATTCACAAATCTCTAAAAATTATGAAAATAATGTCAAAATTGTTCAAAAATATTTTGATTTATTTCTCAAGGGGGCATACAATCATCATAATGCAAAATCAATGGAATCAGGACAATGTTACAAAATCAAAGATCCTAAGCATAAAAAATTTCAAAATCATCAATGAAGCTTTCAAATCAAATCAAAATTCAAATTAAGGATCTATATCGAGGTTTCAACATCATAGAAACAACATTATATCATCAAAATTTGTATCTTAACATCATATCAGAGATCAAATCAAACATCATATCACACATCAAATTATGTATCAAATTGAGTACCAGGCATCGAACATCAGGTATTCTTTGAACCAATGTGCTTCACACATTGATTCAAAGAGAGGCATTTGTATACACCTAAAATTGGTTGACACAAGTCAAAGCAAAAATCAATCAAATACAAGCTATTTTGAATTAATTAAAATTAATAAATCAAATAACTAGGTAATTGAATAAATCATTTAATTACTTAGTTCAACAATTAATTCAATTCATTTCAATAAATCAATCATGGATAAAGTAATTAATTATTTTGAATTAATTAAAAATAATTAATTAAATCTTACCCACCACTACATGATGAAAAATCACTCAACCAATGGGAAATGAGGAAAGCAAGCACATGGATTGCAAAAAGGCTTTGTTATCTTAACGGTTCAACCTTGAAAGAGAATCTTGTCCACTCAAAGGTTCTAATCACACTTTGACCATGGTTATCTTAATTTAAACGCTACACCTTGGGAAATACTATAAATAGGAGCATAATTAAGTACAAATCATGAATTTACATCCACTTACCTATACTTTCATTCAAGCATTGTAGTTATAGTCAATTTGCATCCACTATCTTTGGAGGCAAGGTAGAGTTCATACATAGCATCATCATAATGGAAAAATTCATCCATGTTTAAATATATTTTAGCATTTAGAATAGGGAAATTTATCTTAATTTGCATACATTTGCATCTTAGACCCATCTTTTCATCATTCTTAGCATAATTCTCATTCTAGGGGTTGTCACTTTCATATTGCTTTGCAGTTGAGAGTATTATTTTAGTCCTTCTAGCTAGAGATCCACGAGACACTCTTGATTAATTTCATTTTCCAATTACTTAACTAGTTAGATCCATAATTCAATTTGAAAATAGGTCAAACAAATGTTTCATGCAGGTTTGTGAATTGCAGGTTTATGCACACACACACACACACACACACACACACACACACACACACACACACACACACACTTATGGAACAATTACAAGCTTTCTTTCTTGCACTTGTATTATATAATGATGTTAAAATGAATAAATGTATGATTGAGTTATAATGTATTACTGAGTCATAATGTTATGAATGTATCTATATGACATGGGATTGAAAGTGCAACTGATACCTTGTGATATTTGTTAATGTGTAAGATGATTTATGAGTAGTCCAACTATATGTATGTTTCTAAGTAGATGCAATAACTTCATCACCCTTTAGGAAGAGAGTGAGAGTATCATTGGGGGGAGGGAAATAGACACAAGAAAAGGTCAATTTTTTTTCAATGACTAGATTACCTATGAGATAAGTTGTCCTTGTTATAATTGATATATGTTAGTTGGCAAGATATTATTTTTTAGCTCAAACTATATATATATATATATATATATATATATATATAT
>MU227979.1:2844311-2856550 GCA_018584345.1 Thuja plicata | reverse complement strand
TCTTCATATAAGCATACATGTAATGATAATATAACATAATATATAATCATAATTTAAATTTATTAATAATTAATTAATTATTTATATTTATTTATTTAAAATATTAATCCCACACAGTATGGGGCCATAATTTCTCACTCACTGTGGCAACACCTTGGCTCTATATAAGCTTAAGCCTTATTGATATATTGTTAATTCAATTTAAATCTCTCTACCTTAATTTTACTTCAAACATTAATGTCTAAGCTGCTAGTGATTATTAACTTATATATTTTAACAAAGCTCTATTTATGAATTTTTACCACCGACAAAGTCAATATGTATTCGTAAGCTTGATATACTCCTTAAGAAGTAGTTGTAATATAAAATTGGTTTTATTAGATGTTAATCCATGTCTTGATTATTTATTAAAAACCAAGGTTTAATCAAATATGTGTATGATGAATTCTTAATGGTTTAAAAACCTGTTGGGAGCAAGATCAAACATGCAAGATTAGTGGGTTAGCACATACAATCAATTCAAAATCATATAGAAGAGAAAACAAGAAAAAAAGAACACCAAATAACATCAGATTGAGCTAAAACAAGTAAGCACCCTATTTAACTTGTTTGATTTGCTCAAGATATGGAATGTTAATGTGCTCTCTCAAACACAAATGAATCAAAGCCCCAATGCAATGCAACTCATGAATGCAAGATTGGATGAGAGAAGGATTCAAGAACTAGTATGGAACAACTAGCCTCAAAATTCTCCAAATGATTAAACTACTATGATTGAAATGCAAGACAATGCAATAAACTATGATTGATTTTAGCCAAAAGAACCTAGCATGTGATTTCTAAGTGATTTAAGCATTAAAACATGAGAAACTAGAAATGAACTCCTAACATTAAAATAGCATGATAACAATGCAAACTGAGAGATGAAAAATGAAGAGGAGAAGGCCTCTATTTATAGATTTTTGGGAGAGAAGAGGAGGGCTTGAATGATGTGGCATCCAGATAAGAGCCACATAAGGGACACATAGGCTTGAAGGGATGACTAATTTTGAGTCAAACTTGGCATTAAATGTTGAGTGGCTCAAGATTTCCAAGTGGGAGACAAACTTGTAAGAGGAATTTAAGAGGGATGGGTGCCCATTTTGGAGAGAATTTCCCCATGTGGGTGAGCATTCCATTAGCCTTAAAAGGTTAGGAATCACCTTTTAAGTATGATTAGAGGACACTAAGGTAGGGAAACACGCTTAGGAAGTGAGGTGATGGGAGTAGAGTAGGAATAGGGTAGGCTTTAGGGTAGGTCTCTAGGTTGGATTAATAGGTTCCTAGCTAGGTTTTAGATTATAATTCAAATTAAATTTGAATAAATCATAGTTTAGAAGAATTAGGAATATGGAGAAATTTTAATAAATATAAATTTATTAAAAAGAGGATTTTTGTGAGATAAATGTATTTAAATAAAATACATTAGAATAGTATTTGATCATTGATAAATACCAACTATGAAACTATTTAATTGATTGAATTAAATGGTTCGAGGAATAAGAGGGAATTTAATATTAATATTTTTGGATGTCTACATTTTGCCCCTCTTTGACGTGGCGTCGCAAGTGACATTACGTCAAAGACAAGAAAATAAGTTGCCCCAGAGGAAGAGGGTTTCTAGGAGTCATGCCAAAGCAACGACGGTATAGGGTTGTGCCCCCTCGAGAAAAGAACACAAAAATATGACGTTGTGGGATTTTCTTGAAAAAAGGACGTAACGGGTAGGAGGAAGAGATAGGAGGGAATAAATAGAAGCCTTCTGAAATGCAACTAAGAATGCAATTAAGAATGCAGATGCAAGGATGAAAATTAAATGCAACTAACGAGATTTGGGGATCCATTTGTGTGAAAAATATGGAGAGCACATCCGATTTTGATATTGCAAGAAGAGGTATGCATCAGGTGTTAGAAAAAATAGATGAAAAGATTCCTTTGCATGGACTAGCTAATCAAACAAAAATACACTACAAAAGACACATGTATCAGTAGCCACCAGTCACAACGCACCAAGATATAGCAGATCGAGGTAGTGGTGAGTAGGTTTAAACTGACACAAAAGATAAAATCAATAAAGATGACCTCATGATCAAGCAGTCATTCAGTCCAAAGTTCTTGCCATGAACATGATTGGTGTGATGAAGGATTTGATAAGCCGACGCCAGAAGGATGTATCCTAATGGGAAAAGATTAGATTTGATGTGATTAAGAGATATTTGCTGGCAAAAGCTGTGAACAAAATGAGGAGCAAGGATAATTGGTCGCAAAACTGATTTGGTGATAGACATGATTGTAGTCACAGAAGTCAAAATGTCACTGAAAATTAAAATACGGAGCAATGCGGAAAGAAACAAGGTTTATTGCAATATTTTTGAGAATATTTGATTTTTTTGAATTTTTAATAATTTTTGCAAATTTTAAATGTTTTTTGGAATTTTTGAAGTATTTCGGCTGTACAATGAGACTAATGATACAAAAATATACAAGGGGGGGAATGGGCGGGAAATTTTTTTGGGGAAAATGAGGGGCTATAAGAGGGGCTGGGGGGCTTAAAGAAGGTCATTTGTGAATAGTGTTTTGGTGAAACAAGAGATCTAGAGTGAAAACTATGGCTGACGAGAGGATGAAGGGGCAGTTGGGGGAGATACACTAACGCTCTCACATTGAGGGCATCCTAGAGGACTATGGCACGGATAGACTTTGTGGCATGACCAAATGTCATTGATGTAGGTATGACTGTAGAGTATGCAACATGGTGGGCTGCACATGTGCCCTTACAGCTCATAGACCAATGCAGGTGGCTTCTCATGAGTAGCCGATAGGGGACATAGAGGTGGATGACGGGATAGACATAGGAGATGCCCTTGAGACTTCAGAAGCAGGTTAGAGGAGGAGGAGGCCACAATAGAGATAGGTTAGACCTCGGATAGAGGCACATGATCAAGGGCCACAGGTGCCACCACAGGGATAAGTACAGGCACCTCAAGTGCCAGCATAGGTACATGTATCACAGGGGCCATCGGCAAGGTTTGTGGCACAAGAGACTCATGACATTGTCATCGCAGAGAGAGATAGTTTATAGACTGAGTGTGCGAGACTACGGGGGTTCCTGGGGATGACAGAGGTATCTGAGACCAGCTTGCAGACTGAGATGACCTGGATATAGGGGCTATTAGCTATGGAGACAACACACACGAACAAGGCTGAGGGTGCTTTTGACACCTTACAGGGTAGGGTTGACTCAGGAGAGTTTTCTATGGTCGACTTGACTCAAGATGCTGTTGAGTTACATACCGAGATAGGTACACTTATAGATCAGTTGGGTACTTTGACCCTACAGATGGAGTAGGCCACAAAGAAAATCCTTGCATTGAACTCTGAGAGGGATGCAGTGTAGAGGCAGGCTGAGGCTTACAGGACAGAGCGAGACATCGCTAAATAGGTGGCCAACATAGGTAGTATGGGACAGGTTGTGGCAGAGGATGTTTTTGCCCACATGGATGCAGCCAGGGTAGGTAGAGAGGCAGCTCATTATCAGGCATTATATTTTGACTTAGTCCCTGAGGCTCAGAGATAGGTATTCACTGAGAGATCGCGGTCACAGAGCACAGGGTGAGCATCGCAGTCTCAGGGATCCGTGGGGATGCCACCACATCCACCACTAGGGCAGGGAGGTGGATCATCATAGCCACCTACATGATTCATCAGAGGATTACGCGACACACATTTTTTACATTTTGAGATGTATATGTACATTAGCACCATCGGTGCGCGGCTTATGTATTTTTATTGATGACAAACATTTGTATTTATGATTTTTTTGATATATACGATGATCGATGAGGACTCTATGATTTGATATGATTCTATGCCTTGATCTATATGATGTGATGATGCATATGCTTGTGTGATTAATGACCTTTGATGCTTGCAGGATGTAATGCATATGTATGACAAATTGTGTATGCAGGATGGTTTTATGCTTATGTATATATGATGTATGATTGATGCAGGGTGGATGATGCTTATATGATGTACTGACGTGTGTGGATGTAGGATGCGATGTGATTTTATGATGTATGAAATTTATATGTTGATGTTTAATGAATGATGAATTTAATCGTACATAATGAATATAAATGAATCTTAACAATGCAAGACTGTAATGATTAACAGTGCAAGATGTAAAATAAATCTCAATAAATTTTTAACAATGCGAAACTATAATGGATTGAAATAATTAAAAAAATGAATCTAAATAATTTAACAATGCAAGATGTAAAATGAATCTAAATGATTTAGTAATGCAAGATGAATTTAAATGTTTTAACAATGCAAGACTAAAAAATGATTTTAACTATGTAATTAAATAATGAACTTAATGCAATCAAATGATGATCAATGCAATTTAATAATGAACCTAATGCAATCTAATGATGATCGATGCAATGGATGCGATAGATGCAACATATGAGATGGGACCCATATTTTTGGTGTGTGTCACAATCAACTAATGAACTAGCCAGGAGGACTATGAAGGACCAGATAGGGAATGTTAGCATGATGATGACTTAGGATGTTAGTGCGATGGCGAGAAGACTGGACACATTACAAATATACAAGGACCAAATCGAATGATTAATTACAAGTGAATAATTGCAAGTGATTATGTACACATGTTGCTGCCAATATTTGATTGGATCTTGCTTTTTGATGTGTGCGATAGTTTAGTATGCTGATTGATTAGTTTAAAGAGGAAGGATACATCCTACAAGAACCCAGAGATGATGATGATCTAGATTTAGGTCAATGAGAGGAAGGATACATCCTCAAAGGACCCATTTCAAAAAATATGGGATTCGTAAATCTGATTGGTCAAAGGTGCACTGCGATCAAACTATGGAACCAAGATGTCATCAAAAGGAACTTGCTAAAACATAGGATTCTAAAAGCGTAACTGGATCACGTTCTGCAAGGAGACCAACCAAGGACACGAGATATATACAAGCAACACTAAGAAGAAAACTAGATGGAATATGTAAAGGACTGAAGCTTAGGGGTTGAGATAACACAACATATGGACAACAATATACAAGATTATGTGTACAAAAAAGCTCAGGACACAAGATATGAGGATCATTTTGGACTAGTGCGTGTGATATGCGAACACCCAGGGAATACTGGCGAGATTCAGGCAAAAGCAAATGCGATAGGGGAGATGGAGGATGGAAGGGAGCGAGATTTTGATAGATAATGGAACGGTCCATTATGTGTGATGCCTGTTGCCAGGTTTTCATCATGCATACTTTTCCAAGGCGCCTGTTTGCCAAGTTTTCACCATTGGATGTAAATTTTCTTTTTATTCTTTCTTTTGCTTTTTGATTTTTTTGATGTTGTCCAAGTGCCTGTTTGCCAGGTTTTTGCTGAGACAACCATTTTTTTTGCTTTTTTGAGATTTTTTCAGAACTATTTTGCATTGTTTTGTACTTTTTTTTAGGAATTTTTATACTTTTTATGGATTTTATCAGATAACTGGAATGAACAACCAGTCGTTAGACATAGAAGCACCTAAGATGAATGATGTTGATAGGATCATTCAATGGTTCTCCTTCAGGAGTGGAGAGTTGGTATGCCCTAGAACTGAAGCATGCAATGACAATGTATGGGCCTTGCCAGGTAACTTCAAATTTACCTTTCTTTTCTCGATCTGTACCCACTTTTTTATTTTCCTTTAGCACAAGATCCCCCACCTGGAATTGGCGTGGGTGGAATTTCTTATTATAGTTCCTCTTGAGTCTATTTTGATAGACAATCAGGTGATCATAGGCTTGCTTGCACTTTTCATCTAGAAGATCCAGCTGTGTGATTCTTGCTACTTGATAATCTTCATCATCAACCAGGCCTCTCAAGTTTACTCAGAGGGATGGTAGTTCAACCTCAATTGGTAAGACTGCTTCAACACTATAGACCAGGGAATATAGAGTAGTGCTAGTAGGAGTACAGTAGGAAGTGTGATATTCCCAGAGGGTAGGATTGATCTGGAGATGCCAGTCATGACTAGTATCATTGACAACTTTCTTGAGGATTTTGAGGAGGGTTTTATTAGTTGCCTTAGCTTGGCCACTACCTTGAGGGAAATATGGACTGGAGAAATGGTGATAGATATGGAGGCGAGCACATAGATCACTAACATGTTGATTTTTAAATGGTGTTCTATGATCCGTGAAGATAGTGGAGGGTATGTCGAAGTGACAGACAATGTGATAGAGGATGAATTTGGATATCTAGACACTTGTAGTGAGAGTGAGCAGAATTGCTTCAACCCACTTTGTAAAGTACTCTGTTGCTGTGATTATGTATTTGTGGCCTTAAGAAGAGAGGGGAGTAATCTTACCAACGAGGTCAAAACCCCAACAAGAGAAGGGCCAAGGAGGTGCAATAGGTCCAAGGTCCTGTGTAGGAGCATGGATCAAATTAGCATGTTGTTGGAAAGTTAGACACTTCTTGACGAACTCACAAGCATCATGTTCCATTGTAGGTCAATAGTACCCTGTACATAGAATTTTCTTGGCTAGCACCATGCTACTCATGTGGGCACCGCAGATTCTAGCATGTACCTCTTGTAGAGCCTGGGCAACTTCGTTATCATCTAAACACCTAGAGAGCACATTGTGATAGCCTTGACAATAAAGGGTGTTGGCTACGAGGGTGTATCGGGAAGCTCTGTGAATAAATTTTTAGCATTGGGTTGCAATGAGATGAGGGGATATGATACCATTTTCTAGGTAAGCTTAGATATCATGGTACTATGGGGACTGGGGACCAACCAAGGCACATACATGATTTGATTCATTGTTCTCATAAGCGGGAGCATGAAGTTGCTCAAATAAGAATTTGTATTGCATAGAATTGTGAGGAATCTCTAGGAGGGAGCTAATTGTGGCCATTGCATCAACAACCTTGTTTTGTAAGTGTGGTACTTGTGTTATTTGCAAGTGGAGCAAATGCTCTTTCATCTTATCAACCATCTACTTATATGGCATCAATTTGTCATCTTTGGTTTGATACTCATCTAGAACCTGTTTGATGATGAGTTGGGAATCACCATTGACATGTAGAGCTGTGATATTCCATTTTATAGCCATGCGAAGTCCTACGATGAGTGCCTCATATTTTGCAATGTTATTTGTGTAGGGAAATCCTAATTTGAATGACATAGGGATGTAGTCACCTTGAGGTGTGACAAAAAGTATTCCTGCCCCTGCACCATGAGCTGTGTAGGAACCATCAAAGTAGATTTTCCAAGTAGGTTTCTCTACTATCATGCATAAATTATCATCTATAAATTCTATGATCAAATGATATGTGTCTACCAATGGTGCTTCTTCTAGTTGATCTGCGATGACTTGCCCTTTAATGGATTTTCTGTCTACATATTGAATATCAAACTCGCTTAGTAACATAACCCATTTTGTCATTTATCCTATGAGAGTAGTCTTAGAGAGTAGGTACTTGAGAGGATCCACTTTTGAAATGAGCTTGGTTGTATGACTAATCATATAGTGGAGAAGTTTTTGAGTGGTGAAGACCATTGCCAAGCATGCTTTTTCCATAGGTGAATAATTGAGCTCATAACCCACCAAGGTCTAACTAATGTAATAAATAGCTCTTTCTTTACCTTCATCATCCAACTGAGCAAGGAGTGCCCCCATTGCTATTGTAGTAGCGAAAATATATAGGATAAGTGGTTGGCCAGGTACAGGTGGTACCAAGATGGGTGGATTAGCCAAATATTCTTTGATCTTGTCAAAACTCTTCTGACACTAAGGATCCCGTTTGAATGTTTTATTTTTTCACAAGAGATAAGTGAATGGTTGGCATTTGTCTGCTAGTTGAGAGATAAAATGATGCACAGATTGTAGCTTTCCTTGGAGGCTGCACAGTTGTCAGAGTGTTTTTGGTGGAGGCATCTCTATGATAGCTTGTACCTTCTTTGGATCTATTTCAATGCCTCATCTAGATACAATGGACCCAATAAGTTTGTCTGATGTGACCCCAAAGACACACTTCTTAGGGTTGAGCATTAAGCAGTAGTGTCAAATCCTGTCAAAGATGCATTCCAAAATGTCTAGGTGATCTTCCTATTTTACTGATTTTGCCAATATATCATTGGCATAGTCTTCAAGAATCTTGTGTATCATGTCATGAAAAATGACAGTCATGGCCCTTTGATAGGTCGCCCCAGCGTTCTTTAAGCCAAAAGGCATTATGTTATTGTTGGATATTTGTTTATGTATAGTTGATTGATTGTATGTTTGTCATTGATGACAACATATAATACATAGTAGTGATTCTGTATGTACTTATCAGAATGATGATATCAAGCCTTGAATGGTTAGATACATGTTGTAGACATGTTTAGTATGTTATGTTCATACACATAGATCCATATATGATTTTTGAGTCAAGTTGTGTAATTCTATTATTGGCAGTTACAGTTCTGGAAGAGTATCTGTTCAGAGCCGACGTATGTAACATGTTTCTTGAGTTGCGCCTATCTTTAGGATATGTGTGTGTATATTCATGATTATTTATGAGTTGATGATTGTTATCTAAAGGTGCCTAATGTATTTCAAGAAGATTGCAAAGTTAGAGTTAATTTGGTGAGGTTGACTTAGTGAAGCGTTGCGTCTATTCGGTTTGTGTTGCGTGGACTTAATGTTATTTGCATGCTTAGTAGAGATGACAAGGATGCTATGAAGAGTTGTCTTACAGGTCCCATGATCTCATACTTTGAGGAAGATACTTATAGCAAGTCATTTGTGTTACGCTAAGTGTGAATGATACGAAAAGAGATAGAAGATGTACAAAGCAGAATATCAGTTTTGGTTCATTCATCAAGAGTCTATGTGAAGAAGAAGTAGAAGATTACAATACATTGGAATTTATCAAGACATCAGGTCTACTCTATAGTTCACCATCAGATATAGTGTATATCTATTCTATAGAAGGTTGTAGCCTTCACCATTGAAGCAGTGAGCTTTTGGACAGTGAGTCCACCACCCCTAACATGGTTATTTGTAAAAGACTCCTAACAGGGTTAGACCCTTAACCAGGTCACTATACTTATTGCTTTATAAAGAACAAATCCTAACAGGGTTGCAAGATCTTCTAAAAGGGATTACTATAAACAAGTATAGTTCATTGTGGGTGCTAATTCCCACCGGGGTTTTTACCATTTGGTTTCCCCGTAATAAAATTGTGTGTTGTGTACTGTGCTATCTGAATGTGCATTTACTTTATTGTATTCTGAAGTTAAAATAAGTAAAAAGAATTAAAGTTACTGATAATTGATTCACCCCCCCTCTCATTTATCCTTTGGGACTATTCTAACAATTGGTATCAAAGCCAAGTGTCTTGGAAAATAAGCCTAACAACTTAAGGTAGATCAGATGCCTTGCTTCAAAAAAGAGAGCCCTAAGTTCGATGGAGAAAATTATCTAGATTGGAAAAACAAAATGATAACACATCTACAGTGTGTTGGCTTTGAGATCTTTGAGATAGCTACACAAGAATTTCTTATTCCATCTTTGAAAGACCTTGCAAAGGATAATGCTAATAATAGACAAAAGGAAACATTTACCAATAATGCAATTGCTAAAGAAGCCCTAATCAGTGCCCTATCCGACAGTGAATTTTCTGAGATTAAGAAAATTGATAGAGAATACACCATATGGAAGTATTTAGAAGATATGTTTGAAGGAGATATTCAGCCAAAGAATGCGTGTAGGAAGACATGGAAAAAGAAATACAACAGTCTTGAGATGTTACCCTAAGAGAACATTAGGTCCTACAATCAAAGGATAAATGAAGCAGTCAAAACAATGGTGGAGAAATATCAGAAGAAGATATAATGGACAAGTTGCTAACTACCTTAACATCAGAATATGAAAACAAGATAAGCATTCTAGAGGAAACCATGCAATTCTCACAAGACTTCAAGAGAGAGACTTTGATCAGTAAAATCTCTGCATTTGAGATATCATGATTAAAGACTGAACCTAAAAGTGAAACAACTTTCAAAGCCTCAGTCCATGGTAAGAAATCCTTACACATCTCTAGCCATAATGAAAAAGAAGAAGTTGATGAAGAACTAGAAGATATCATTTCTATGATTGCTAAAAGAGAAAAGAAAGGAAAAGGAAAATATGAAGGACAAATTCCATTCAAATGTTTTTCATGCAACAAGATTGGTCACTTTGCATCTAAGTGTCCCACAAGAGTCAAAAAGTTTAGATCTGATTACAAACCTAAATATAAGAAGGAATGCTACCATGCTGAAGAAGGTGTAACTGATGAAGATTCAAGAGAAGATGAAATTAGATTCATTGCGCTTAGAGACATAGAAAAGTTGCTTGAGGAAATGGACATTGCAGATGAAAAAGAGGAACAAGAGTTAGCCCTAATTTCCAAAATAGACATAAGAACTGACTGGATCATTGACAGTGGATGCTCTCATCATATGATAGGTGACAAAGACATATTTTTTCATTTAGAAAAATACAAAGGTGGTATGGTTAGATTTGGAGATAACACTCCTAAACCTATCATAGGCAAAGGTTCTATCACCTTGGATGGAAAGAACAAGACAAATGATGTTCTGTATGTTGATGGATTACATCATAACTTGCTAAGTGTTGGATAGTTACTTGACAAAGGTTATCATTTGGAGTTCAAAGACAACAAGTGAATCATTACCAACAAGGATGGAGACCTGATTGAAACAGGTTCCAAAACAAAAGGTAATGTTTTTCAGCTCAATTCTGATGCAAGTTGTTTTGTTGCAAAAGTGGATGATAGTTGGTTATGGCACAAGAAACTCTATCATATCAAATATTAATAACATAGTAAGGATAAGTAATGTCAAGGCAGTCAGAGACCTTTTGAGTATTGCAAGACCAGTTAACACAATGCACATGGAATGTGTTATGGGAAAGCATGTAAGGAGTTCTTTCAGAAGCAAGTAGAACTCCGTTGAAAACAAATTGGACCTAGTGCATATAGATTTATGTGGTCCTACCCAAACAAGATCATACTATGGAGAAAGGTATTTCATTTTGTTTGTTGATGATTTTTCAAGGATGATGTGGGTTGCATTCTTAAAGGATAAATCTGAAGCCTTTGAGAAGTTCAAAATATTCAAAGCTAAGGTTGAGAATGAATCTGGATTAAAAATGAAATGTCTGAGATCATATAGAGGAGGAGAGTTCACCTCTGATCAGTTTTATGATTACTGTGAAGAACATGGAATAAAAAGATAGTTGAGTGCTCCTAGAACACCTCAATAGAATGGGATTGCAGAAAGGAGGGACATGATTACACTTGATACAATGCGCACTATGATGATTGAAGGAAAAGTTGCACACACATATTGGAGAGATGCAGTGAATACAACAGTCTATACTATCAACATAACTCAATTGAGGCTAGGTACAGATAAGACACCCTATGAACTTTGGTTTGGTAATGTACCTACAGTAAAGTATTTAAAAATCTTTGGCAGTAAGTGCTACATCAAGAGAGATGATGGTGTTGGTAAGTTTGATGCCAGGAGTGATGAAGGTATTTTCCTTGGTTACTCTACTAAAAGCAAAGCTTACAGATGTTTCAATTTGAGATTTAAAAAGGTAATTGAAAGTACTCATGTAAAAATTGATGAAAAGTTTATGGTGCAAGAGGCGTACTATGAATATGCACCTATGATTGAAGATCAACCCAGGCCTAGCAGTAAAGATACTATTATTGAAGAAATGTTTGATTGCATTGATGTCTCATGCAATGACCCTAAATCAAGTAGAGAAGAATAATAGATTACAGAAGAAGAAGTAACACCTAAGGTTCTTAAATTCACATCTAGATATCACTCTAAAGATGATATCATTGGAGATTAGAGTAGCAGTGTTTTGACCAGATCAAAAGCAAAAAGTCTAGCAATCGATGAAGAGGTATGTTTACTTTCACAAATTGAACCTTTAAGTGTTGAAGATGCCTGTAATGATTCTGATTTGAAGAATGCAATGAAAGAAGAATTAGATCATATAATTAAAAATGATACATGGGAATTGGTCCCTAGACCCAGTGACAAAAATGTGATTGGAACAAAGTGGGTATTCAGAAATAAGATGAATGAAGATGGTACA
>MU227979.1:2807912-2840046 GCA_018584345.1 Thuja plicata | reverse complement strand
GCAGTGTAGAGGAATCTTTGATGAGGATATTGAGAAGATTGTAAAAGAAAGAGGACACCATGAACAGAGGATGTTTTTAATATCATATGTTGCCATCAATGTCAAAGGGGGAGATTGTTGGAGATTTATTTCTGTATAGTTGATTGATTGTATGTTTATCATTGATGACAACATATAATACACAGTAGTGATTCTATATGTACTTATCAGAATGATGAAATCAAGCCTTGCATGGTTAGATACATGTTTTAGACATGTTTAGTATGTTATGTTCATATGCGCAGATCCAGATATGATGTTTGAGTCAAGTTGTGTAATTCTGTTATTGGCAGTTACAGTTCTAGAAGAGTATCTGTTCAGAGTTGATGTATGTAACATGTTTCTTGAGTTGCGCTTATCTTTAGGATATGTGTGTGTATATTCATGATTTTATGAGTTGATGATTGTTATCTAAAGGCACCTAACATGTTTCAAGAAGATTGCAAAGTTAGAGTTAATTTGGTGAGGCCAACTTAGTGAAGCGTAACATCTATTCAGTTTGTGTTGCATGGACTTAATATTGTTTGTTTGCTTAGTAGAGCTGATAAGGATGTTATGAAGAGTTCTCTTACAGGTCCCATGATCTCATACTTTGAGGAAGATACTTATAGAAAGTCATTTGTGTTACACTAAGTGTGAATGATATGAAAAGAGACAGAAGATGTACAGAGCAGAATATCGGCTATGGTTCATTCATCAAGAGTCTATATGAAGAAGAAGTAGAAGATTACAATACATTGGAACTGATCAAGATAGCAGGTCTACTCTATAGTTCATCATCAGATATAGTGCATATCTGTTCTACAGAAGGTTGTAGCCTTCACCATTGAAGTAGTGAGCTTTTGGATAGTGAGTCCACCACCCCTAACAGGGTTATTTGTAAAAGACTCCTAATCGGGTCAGACCCTTAACCAGGTCACTATACTTATTTCTTTGTAAAGAAAAAATCCTAACAGGGTTGAAAGATCTTCTAACTAAGATTAATATAAACAAGTATAGTTCATTATGGGTGCTGATTCCCACCGGGGTTTTTACCATTTGGTTTCCCCGTAATCAAATTGTGTGTTGTGTACTGTGCTATTTGAATGTGCATTTACTTTATTGAATTCTGAAGTTAAAAGAAGTAAAAATAATTAAAGTTATTGATAGCTGATTCACCCCCCTCTCAGTTATCCTTTGGGACTATTCTAACAGTTATAGCAGAAGGTGCCCCAGGGGGTTGTGAATGCTATCTTGTGGTGATCTACTTCTGTAATATGGATCTGATTATATTTGGAAAAGTGATCCATGAGTGACAACATCTCATGTCTTGTTGTGAGATCCAAGATCATGTCTATGTTTGGTAATGGGAAATTATCCTTGGGACATGCCTTGTTGAGATCTCAGAAGTCTGTACATATCCTGATTGATTTATTAGGCTTAGAGACGGGCACCATGTTAGAAATCTAGTTAGAGTAGTCAATGGTGCGGATGATCTTGGCTTGGAGTAACTTTTCTAGCTCTGCTTTGACAAGTAGTGCCGCTTTAGGGTGCATCTTTCTGAGATTTTGTTTGATAGGTTTGATGTTTGGGTCCACTGTTAGATGGTGAAACACCAAGTTGGGGTCTAATCTCAGCATGTGGGAGTAAGACCATGCAAACATATTGATTGATTCCTTCAATAAAGTGACAAGATCACTTTCTTCTACTTCATTCAGAGTTGCTACTATGTATGTGATTGTGGGATTCTCTTTGGTTCCCTGGTTGACAGGTTTTTCTTCTTCGGTGAGGATTGATGACTGTTCATGCCTGTAATCATGGATTAGAAGAAGAGAAGAATATTCATCCTCTAGCACCTCAAAGAGGTTTTCACTAGGGGATACGCCCTTTATTTTTACTATTTTATGGTTAGATAGCACCCCAGAGGGGTTTTCACTAGGGGATCAATTTTTCTCTTTTTAATTTTTGTTTTATTCTTCATTTTTGTGGCTGAAGTTCTCCTCTTCCCCAAAGTATGCCTTTGGGTCTAGTTTGTAGACATATGCTAAGTCTTGCCCCCAGTCATTGCTTTTCTCAATTTCTCCCATATAGCTTAGGATCACGTCCTCACTTTGGAACTTGTCAACATGCACAACACTTGGTTGGTCCCAGTCTATGAGTTCAGGATGGCAGAGGGGAAGGTCAATGAATAGAATGGAAAGCTGGTGTAGGACAAAATTGCCCATGAAGGTTTCATTGTCAAAGACATCATCATAGGCTCTCACAACTTTCTTTTCTGGGACATCTTTGATGTCAGCGATTTTGCCCAGGGAAAGATAAGAGGCATAGATGTTTTCGTTGGTGCCCCCATTCATGTCAGAGTCCATGCCAAGGCCTAGGTGCATTTCTCATTGGGTAGGTAAAATAGGATCTTTCATTCCTTTCTCTTCATAACCAAGGTCACCTCCTTGGTAGTTCTATTTTTCTGTCACCAGCTTGTGAGTTGCAGGGTACTTACCTTTGAAGTAATTGAGGTGATTTGTGTCCTTGGGTGGTGGATCTTTATAGATCCATTGGTTGATGTTTGGTGTCATTTCCTGTCCATTCAAAGTACCCTTTGAGATAAAAGTTGTAGGACTGAATTGTAGAGCCTTGGTTATCTTCGGTTTTGTCTTT
Organism: Thuja plicata; assembly: GCA_018584345.1. Classification (NCBI taxonomy): domain Eukaryota; kingdom Viridiplantae; phylum Streptophyta; class Pinopsida; order Cupressales; family Cupressaceae; genus Thuja; species Thuja plicata. Next base: position 2,837,373 of record MU227979.1, on the reverse strand, counting down.
CTTAGATTAGGTTGGTGGCCTTGAGTGTGTGGGTTAATTGACAGTGCTCCAACTGTGAAGGCATCATATTAACTCTACTCACCACAACCTTTTTTGTTGATCCTGACTGTGGAAATGTTGGAGGAAAGGATTGTTTATGGATCTGAATGGGTTTGAGATGAAATGGTGACAGAAGTGCCAATGTCAATCCTGGGACAATGTTGGAATGTGGAAAGGAGGTTTCCAATGCATTTTAGTATGCGAAGGGCTTGGAATCTGCGCAAATGGTGATCTCAGTGTCGTTATATGGGAATTCGATACACTGATGGTAGGTGGAGGGAACAACTTGCATAGAATGAATCCATGGGCATCCAAGGAGGATGTTGAAGGGAGGGTCAAGATCAACATCATGACATAGTGTATCCTAGATAATGGGGTCCACTTGGATGGGTAATGATATTGTGCCTTCAGAAGTACACTCCAGATTGTCATAGGCTTTGAATTTTATGACCTCATTTGTAATATCAGCTTCAGTGTAACCCAACTATTTTATGAATTTTAGAGTACATAGATTTAGGGCCGAACCATTATCTATCATGACCCGTTTGATGGAAAAATATTTAACCATGACAACAATATAGAGTGGGAGATTGTGGTCGGGTCCTTCTGAGGGTACATCTGTTGGTTAAAAGGAGACCCCACAAGATGCGGACAGGTGTCTGACAAGGTTTTGGAATTTTGTGAGGTTGATGTCGCTGGGAACACGGGATTCTTGTAGGGATTTATTGAGGATCTCTTGATAGGTGGGTGAGGTGTGGAGGAGATCCAAGATAGAAATTTGGGCCAGAGTATTCCCTAGGTGTTCCAAAATGTTGTACTAGGTACCAGTAGATGGAGTGGGACTAGCACCTTCAACTATTATTCTGCCTCTACGAGTGGTGACTGTGCATTGGTTATCGAAACCCTTGACATGGATGACATGGATGGAGGACTGGACTTGGGATATGTAGCCGATGAGATTATCATAGTTGATATATGTATTTGTATAATTTTTCCTTTCAGTATTTTCTCCTTGTTTACTCTTCCCCTGATCGGAGGATTGAGTAGGATTGTCTAGGCCTTTACCTGAGGTGTGTTCAGGAAATGCATTTTGATAGATTTTAAGGCCTGCATTTGGCAATGGTTGGGCAAGAGAGTCCACTTTGATCTCCTTGAAATCAATGAGATCCTAAATATAGTGTTTTAGCTTCATGCATTTGAGGGTGGTATGTCACTTAACGTGATGGTAATCACAGTACTCGTTATGTTTATACTAGGCAGGCTTAGCTATTGAGTCATCAAATGGCTGTGTCTTTGGGTACATGACTTGGTTAGCTTGGACCAGATTACAGAAGATGACATCTATGGGTTCATCGAAAGGGGTAAATGTGCATTGTGGCATATTCTGAGTGCGAGGCCTTTGTTGTCCATGTGGGACTGATATAGCATTTGTCTTATTCATAGGACCTTGGTAGTTGGGTTGATATGATGTCCATGGAGGGGGATACATAGTTGTGCCTTAGGGGCATGTGTTTTTCTGGTACGCTAGTTGGTGATATGTGGGAGTGGGCTGTTGATACATGGGAGGAGGTTGAGGGTATACTAGTGGTGCTTGCTGATAAGTTTGGGTAGGTGCATTGGGACTGGCTACCACAACCTGAATGTGTTTGGTGACAGTGGCTCCATCAGTTACTGCATTCTTATTTTTGTTCCAACACCATGATCGATCATTATTATGTTTGTTGGGTTGGGATTCCTTGTAATGCTTGATGGAACCATCTTCTATGAGACCTCGTTCAAGATCCATGCCTTTAATCTTGATGTCTTGATAAGTTTGTATGCAATTCATGCGCATGTGATAGGCGAGCTTAGGATGGAGGTTGTTAATGAAGATTTTGATAAGATGTTGCTCGAGGGGTTGATAGGACAACATGGTAGTGATCCCTTGTTAGCGTTGAAGGTAATCGGCAAGGCTCTCTCCTCCCTTTTGTTTGAAATTGCATAGATCAAGGAGTGAGAGTTCATTTTTGACATTATGTGCATATTGGGCCACAAACTTTTTAGATAGTTCAGTGAAAGTAGAGACCGTGCCGTAAGGGATTTTGTAGAACCATTCTAGAGTGTTCCCTCCTAAGCTCTTGGGGAATAGTCTCATGAGGAAGTTATCGCTATAGGCCACTTCCTGACATGGCATGTAGAATTCTTTCATGTGACTCACATGATCTCCCTTCCCCTGATATTTATCAAATTTGTGTGTCTCAAAATGCTTGGGGAAGGGTATGGTGGTGATAAATCAATCAAAAGGATAAGGACACACCTCTTCAAACTTGAATGTTTTAGCCTTGGTCCCTGCTTTTATCTCCTTGAGAGCATTCTTCATTTCCTCCAATTCATGGTTGATTTGTGGGGGAGGATTATTAACCGTGATTGCATGGGTTCCTTGAACCTGATATGGATCAAATGGAAAATATGGAGGATTCTATGGGGGATATTATGGTGTTTGATATGACGGTTGTTGGTCAGTGTATACGGGCTGTTGTGGTGGAAGATACAAGTGAGGGGAATATTGCTATGGAGGAGGTGGCGGTGCTTGATAAGGTTGTTGCAACTGCTGGAAGTATGCTTGTATTTGTTGAGGCATTGGATAAGTGGTCTGAGCTTGTTGCGCACCTATATAGGGTGGAGGATAGGTGTTTTATGGTAGAATTCCCCCAGTGTGAATACTAAATTGCTATGGAGGTGGAATGGTTTGTGATGCATCAGAAGATGGCATGGCTAGGTAGCTGGCGGAATGAGTTTTTTGTTGCTGCAAAAGTTGGATGAAAGGATTAGCAAACTGCTGTAGTGGTTGTGCCATGAAGGGATTTTCCCCCTGCGTTTGTGGTTGCAGCTGCTATGTAACTTGGAGGGTGGACTATGCAACTGTGAAGGGGTTGATTTGTTGTTTTTGTGCTTGGGATGTGAATGGGTTGGTAATTTGCTGTTGTGGTTGTTGTTGGATGGATTATTGTTGTTGAATAGGTTGTTGTTGTTGTTGGATTGGTTGCTGCTATTGCTGGATTGGTTGCTGCTACTGTTGGATTGGTTTTTGTTGTTGTTGGATTGGTTGTTGCTACTGCTAGATTGGTTGTTGCTGCTGGATGGGTATGACAAAGGGATTGGTAGATGATTGTTGCATGGGAGGATTTAGATTGGTTTGCATTTGTGGAAAAATTGATGGCACACGTCATGGTTGCATTGCTAGTGGAGTGGGGAAAGTGGACCCTTGTGGATATAAAGGTTGGTTATAGGCATTGGTAGGTGGCATGCCTGTGGTGAAGAAAGGTAGAATAGGCATGGAGAATTGGGTGCTTTGATACTGCAAACTAGTTGTTGCACTTTGAATGGGCTAAGTAGGGATGGGTGGAATGGTGGTTTGCTACATGCTGAATGGTGGTGGTGGAAATTATGCCACAAATGTTGGAAATGTTTGCAAAAGTGGACTAGTTGTGAAATGAGGAGGTTCTTGCATAGCGATAGGGGGTATTGCTTGTGCTGCTAATGTTGGATCAAGAGGCGGGGCTTCTAAGGTAGATGGAGGTGTCGTGTGCATGATGGAGGGTGGGATAGAAGGTTGGACTACTTGTGCGATAATAGTTCCCACCTGTAGGGCTCACTGGAGTGGATCAAAAACTTTGTTTGTAGTGGGATGAGGATGTTCCCCTGGGAGTGCCATAGGTCGTGTGAAAAGTGTGGGTATAATCCAAGGTGAGAGTTGAAGTCCTTGTTACTTAATGTCCAAAAGTACTTGATTATTGCTACATCCACTCATGGCGTTCACCATGTGGACATGTCTTGGATGATTGATAAATGTTTCTATAGTACTCATTGTAGGCATCTCATTAGTATCTACCTAGATGTGCTCAATTTTTTCATTTGGCTGAGGTGCATAAGTAACCATGGCATTAGTGTTGTCAGTCGCAAGATTAGATGAACTAGCAGCAAGATTGGGGTCCATGTTCTTCCTCTTCTTAGTGGCTCGTGTGATAGGTGGCATGAAATGACTACCCTAAGGGGATATGAGATACAAGATGTAATGAAAGGATGTGCCTAGGAAGCTAAGGATGATGATGCTAGAACTAGGATGCGTCTAAGATGATGAATATGCTCCTAAGGACTAAGGATGACTTGGTGTATGCACATATTAAGGGTTTCTTTCCCTAGTGTAAGATCAAGTGGATATGATTATCTACCTAAGATAGACTTGTGGTCTTTAGTGGATGAGATTCTTTGTCAATGTGAACCAACCTTTTGATCAAGGTGATGAGGTTGCAAAGGCAAAGGGGATTATCCTAAACAATGCCTAGTAAAGGACACTTAAGGATGAGGGTTTGATTAACATGTAGGTTTTAAGCAACTCAAAAGGGGATGCAATACCAAGTGAAGGATGTGATTAAGGATGCCTTGGATGATGATTTGGATGATTCTAGGTTGACTAGGATTGGATTGGATTATGCAGGATTATGCTGGGGATGAGTGTGTGATGTGCTTCTAAATATGACAACCTAAGGGAGGTCCTAAAAATGCAAGCTAAGTGAGCTTAAGAAGAGGAGGAACGTTTGTTTGTTGTGGTGGACCAACTAGTCATATTTCTCAAATATGACAAAAGCAGTGTTTAGATGATATTTTCCCATAAAGCGAGCAACCTTGTTGTTGTATATCACTTTGTCAAATTATTCTCGTTTATGGGTTTCTTGTTTGATGGAATCGACTATATGTTGGTACTTGTTAGCCTCTTGGGTTGTATTCTTCTATTCTCTTTGCATGGGTGGTAACAAAGTTTTTACCTTCTTATGCTTCTTGGAATTGGTCACGTCCTATAAATAGATCTGATTTTGGATGAATAGTTGGAGGTTTTAGGACATATCTCATAAAAGGCCAAATTCTAAAAATTGGAGCTCATGGTAATCTGCAAAAGGACATTGTTTTGATGATTTGGCACAAGTTTGATTTCTTTCTAATTGTCAATAGGTTTGTTCCATGGAAAGAACCAATTTCAACACAATCAAATTATAAAATAATATGCATGAGTCTGAAAACAATCTGACAAGGGACAAAGCAACCTTGAAGGATACAAGCAAGTGACAAATTTTGTTTGTTGGGTATTCCATTGTGTTTTGGATTTGTCAATGTTGTTCAAACACTTCAAGAACAATTCTACCTATGGGTTTGGCTTTGAATGAAATATTATAGACCCATTGCTTGGTAGTCCTTCAACTCACACAACAGTGTTACCCCCAAAAGGGCACCCATATTTTTTCCTTTTTCCAGGTATTATTGTCGTGCTACGAAGATCTCTTTCACAACACAATACCTTGAGACACATATGACGGGGATCTTGGGGAGAGATTCTTCCCTCCCCTCGCACTATAATAAATCACCATTAAGAGGTGAATAAGGTAGCTTCTATTCTTAGAGTGTTTAGTAAGTGTCTCCATTTGATTGTATCCTCTATGTCCATGCAACCATGATTCAGGCATATAGCCCCATAGAGCGTCTTGACAAAAGGGGTCACGTAAATGTGATTGAGGCTGCGAGGCCCCACTTAAGTTAGACAAGAGCCAGGTATAAGCTCAAATACCAATCGACTCCCGAGGCTTTAACCCCAAAGAGTAAATTTGATTAACGTGAGTTAGAGTGGTGTGGCTTACACCTCGTTCTCACGTGGATCATTCCTGGGAGATTTTCCCTCGACCGGCAGGCCCATCTAAAGGATTAATTTGAAAAACATGGATTGGCGACAAGAGGGGTCTAGATTTTTGATTTTTCACAAGGGGAAAAGAGCATACTCTACTACCCAATGTCATTTTCTCTCAAAAATGCAAGACAAATTTGTTCTTTCCCAAAAGATTTAATTGTTTAATACAAAGCAAGTGTGTCTAGATTTTTGATCTTCCCAAAAGGGAAGAGAGCATAATCCCCTAACACTTACTTTAGATTATAGAATTAAATCTCCCTATTTATGCTAAGTTCCTAAGAAAAATTAAAGAAAACACGATCGTTTGGTTGATTTTGGAGTAAGGCAACCTGCAAGACAAACGTGAGTAGTCTTTTGAAGTTGTGTCTTTGGCAAGTTGTGCTGCAAAACAACTGATTAGTAGTTTCAATTTTATCCTTTGAAAAGTGTTGAAAACACAAAAAACCACTTAAACATTTGTTAGCAAATGATAAAAAGTTTGACAGAGCGCAGACGCCGATGCAGGGCACAGACGCTGGTTCTATATTTTTTTCTCAAAATTGACAGAATATAGGGAAAACAAACCAGAAAACACAGAAAAATAAAAAAATTGTTATACCAGTCGAAGATGCCGATTCATGAAATGCAGACACCGATCGATGCTTTTCTGAATTGGCATTTGTGCAGATGCCAAAACCTGAATCAACATTTCCACAGATGTTGTTGTACCTAAAAATTCACAAAACACAATAAAAATAGCAGATAAAGTTACTTTTCCTTCCTTCTTAGTCTTTAATTTGATCAAACTTAGCCATTTGAGATTTTCCAAACAATTAAAAGCTAGTATTCTTTAATAATTTATCAAGATTTGTTCCCTTAATGAAAATTTGGCATTATAACTGCTTGTAAAATGGATCTCTACTAAAAAATAGAATGCTAGAATATTCAAAAGCAGTGGGAAAGACAACAAATCTTGAAAAAAAAGAAAGACTATGTTTGGAAAGTTGAAAATTAGAAATTGCAGGCAGAGATGCTGATTCAGGTCGAAGACGCTAGTTCAATGCAGATGCTGAATGGAAGTGCAAAGAGAAATGACATTTGCATAGACGCCTCTGCATAAAATGTAGACGCCGATCCGTGTGTTTGGCAAAATTTGAAGAAATAGACAAGAAACTAGAAGGATTTTAGGGACATGGGTCTCACTGGGCATGCTAGAATGTGTATGAGGAATTCTTAATGGTTTAAAAACCTATTGGGAGCAAGCTCAAACATGCAAGATTAGTGGGTTAGCACATATAATCAATTCAAAATCATATGGAAGAGCAAGCAAGTAACAAAGAACACCAAATAACATCAGATTGAGCTAAAACAAGTAAGCACCCTATTTAACTTGTTTGATTTGCTCAAGATATGGATTGTGAATGTGCTTTCTCAAACACAAATGGATCAAAGCCCCAATGCAATGCAACTCATGAATGCAAGATTGGATGAGAGAAGGATTCAAGAACTAGTATGGAACAACTAGCCTCAAAATTCTCCAAATGATTAATTTACTATGATTGAAATGCAAGACAATGCAAGAAACTATGATTGATTTTAGCCAAAAGAACCTAGCATGTGATTTATAAGTGATTTAAGCATAAAAGCATGAGAAACTAGAAATGAACTCCTAACATTAAAATAGAATGACAACAATGCAAATTGAGAGATGAAAAATGAAGAGGAGAAGGCCTCTATTTATAGATTTTTGAGAGAGAAGAGGAGGGCTTGAATGATGTGGCATCCACATAAGAGCCACATAAGGGACACATAGGCTTGAAGGGATGGCTAATTTTGAGTCAAACTTGGCATTAAATGTTGAGTGGCTTAAGATTTCCAAGTGGGAGACAAACTTGTAAGAGGAATTTAAGAGGGATGGGTGCCCATTTTGGAGAGAATTTCCCCATGTGGGTGAGCATTCCATTAGCCTTAAAAATGTTAGGAATCACCTTTTAAGTATGATTAGAGGATAGTTAGGCAGGGAAACATGCTTAGGAAGTGAGGTGATGGGAGTAGAGTAGGAATAGGGTAGGCTTTAGGGTAGGTCTCTAGGTTGGATTAATAGGTTCCTAGCTAGGTTTTAGATTATAATTTAAATTAAATTTGAATAAATCATAGTTTAGAAGAATTAGGAATATGGAGGAATTTTAATAAATATAAATTTATTAAAAAGGGGATTTTTGTGAGATAAATGTATTTAAATAAAATACATTAGAATAGTATTTGATCATTGATAAATACCAACTATGAAACTATTTAATTGATTGAATTAAATAGTTAGAGGAATAAGAGGGAATTTAATATTAATAATAAATTAATATTTTTGGACATCTACAAAATCAATAAAAATCACATCTCCTTCATTTTGTGTGGCAGCTTGAAGTGATTTTCACTACTATCTCTATGAGTGACTCTTCTTGCTTGGATATACTAGTTTCTTGTCATATGCTTTTGGGATAAAATGTGAGGTCCACCGACTTAAGAATGAAAAGAAATTTAAAATGGAAATTTATATCATTATCAAACCATTCTTAAGAAGAGGAATAACTAAAAAGTAAAATGTAAAGTACATAATTAAATCTTTAGTTTGTAAGCACTGCATCACAATAGTTTTATGGCAACACTCATGCATGTTCTTTTATTTTTTTTTATTCTGAGCAAGAAATTCTTTACTATTAGCATGGTGATAAAATCTTCTTTCAGTGAAATATTTTTAAATAAAGAAACCTAAGGCTCAAGCTATAGAAAGGAATGAATAGAATTTCTTTTGAAATACTAAGCTAAGAGAAAATAATTCCTTTATCAATTATCTTCTTGCATCATTGAAACCTATTAAGTTGTCATACTAAGAAAACCTTCATATTGTTTCAACTTTATTTTGAGACCAATAAGAAGAGAGTAAAGGTGCAAGAACACATATTGTTGTAAGATAAAAGAAATGGAGAGTTCATAACATACCATGTGGAAATGCAAATTTGAGTTATTATACAAAATCAATTCAATAGTAAGAGCAATTTTATTCTCACAACTTGCTTAAGTTTAAAAGAATGATTCTCAATCCTATTTAGCCCTTATGAATTTAGCTAGAATTTTGACTATAATAAGTCTTGAATGTGATAAAGGATCAAAATCTTGTATAATTTAATTTCTCTATTAATGATGAAATGTATGTTGACCTAGTTTATTGGTTTAGATTCACTTATAGCCTAACACTAGACATAGATGAACATATTTGTTCAAGTTTTATTCTTCATGTTGTCATAAGGTTGAAGGTAAATCATGGGTATTATAAATATGTTGAGATATGAACTCATAGTAAACCAAATTAAGAGCATTTAAACAATCACAAAATTGTATTATATGTGAATCGTCATAACCAAGACACATGTTTAGGTCATCTTGGAGAGATTATTACTTAAACTTAGAAAGAATCTTTGGGAACACTAAATTGAAACAAGATATGACTAGAAAAACTAGAAGGGAACCTACAAATACAAATGAGTAACTCAAGACATCTTAATTCACTACCAAATCACCATGATCTTGAGAGTTGGGAGTGAAGAGTTGAATGATTCTCTACTTAAATGATAAGAATAATATAATGAGTTGCATCATCCTTATTGGACTATCTTTATGGGAACTAATGACAGTTCTGACCACATGATAGAGGTCTCTTATCATTCACAAATGGTTTAAGTAAAGTGACATCCCTATTGTGCTATTATAGACTTAAGATGATTAGAGGTGGGTGGAAAGTTGAAAACATGAAAGTCATCCTTAATATAACGAGTTGAATGGTTCTCCACTTAAATGCTAATAATAATATAAGACGAGTCACATATTCCTTAATCTACTATATTTATTGGAACTATTTTAGTTCTCACCACATGATAGAGGTCCCTTATCATCCATAATGGTTTAATTAAAGTGTCATCCCTATAGGGCTAATATAGTCTCAACATGAGAAGAGTTGTGTGGACATTTGACAGTATGAAAGAAATTCACACTTAGAAGATTTTAAACATTTGGAAAAGGTGATGAAAATCTTTTATTGTGCCAATCAATTTACCATGACTAGATACATAACCTAGTTAGAGCATCATACATAGTTAGCAAAGTCGATAATTGCGTGATCGAATAGAATTATGTAGGTACCTAAAGACTAGGCTCAAATTGCAACCGAACCTAGTCTTGTGTCTACTACTTACTTAAGAGAACAGTCACTTTTATTAGGAAAATGTACAAGGGACCACCAAATCTAAGGTTGGAGGGAAAAGGACCCTAATGATGCTCTCTCTCTAGATAAACAAGATAAGACCCTAATAGGATTTAGATATTTTAATCGAGAAAAATAAAATCAAGGTAGATTGCTCCTCCTTTTCTAAAATGCACATTTGGAAGGAAGATGACCCAATATGCCAAAGTTGGACTTAAATGCTAAATGAGTTCAATGATCCTTCGAAATAAAGGATTGGGGAAAAATGATATGATGACGCAAAATAGGAGGCTAGATAAGACAAATTAACAAGATTCAAGAAATACAAACTGACAAAAAATAGATAGATGGTTGTAATGACTAGAAATGGGAATTTGAGAATTGTACCAACTTCTGATTGAAATTTGAAGATGATTTTGAGGGTATTAAATTCCTTGAGAATTTTTTTGCTGGGAAAAAAAAGCCTGGGGTATTTTGTTCCTGTGGATTCTATCCAAAACTTTTATGGTTGACCTTGTAAATCTTAAAATTTTTGGAATAGTTCTCATAGCTGCGCCACTTATTCCTGCATACATAAAAATGGGAGAAAAGGTTGTGGAAAACGGTTCTCATGGTCAAGCCTATGTTTATGAATCAGCCTTGAAAATGAAATGAATTTGCATTAAGGAAAGATTGCTGATATGAAATAGAAGCTAGATTTGAGTTGTAAGTTACCTTATACTTTGATGACACAATACTTTTTTTGATGTAATCACAAGTGTTAATGCAATATCCCTTGAATCCACACAAAAAACACAAATTAAATCATGAAAGTTAATATTTTGAACCATGAATGTTGTATTTTTCCATAATGCTTGATGAAGGAGAATAATGATGCGTTAAAGGCATGGATGCTTGAAGACTTTGAGAATGCTTGGATGTAGAGGAGTTCTTGAAATATCGATCATGAATCTTCTTGGTTACCAAAATCAGGAGAGATATGTAGATTATATACCTCTCACACATTTCAAGATTCAAAATTAAGCCAATTCAACCACGAGATTTAATTTTCCATTGAAACACCACAACATGGCCCCAATTCAACTTTTAGCCAAATCTTGGGGGAACAAAAATCCCTGGCCATTTTGAACCTAGGAGATCAAACCGTAATTGAAATGGGAGTTCAAGAAGATAGGGAAGATACTAGAATAAGAGGCACAATTGATTTTGAGGTTGGGAAGAAGTAAAAAGGCCATAAATGGTAACATAGGGGCCATGTAGGCTAATAAATGATTGGATTGGAGAGTGAATAAAGGAGCATGAATAAATAAGGGCTCACATAAATATTTGGTGAATTTGAGTTAATATAGGACTTATAATATTAATTTAAAGGTCCAATGACTATTAGGAGAGTGTGAGATCTATGTGAGAAACCATACATGCTAAAATGGGGCTAAATTAAGCATCTAATTATAGGTGCTAACTTTTTAGGATGATACATTTAGCCTCCACTTTAGCAAGAGTATGAGTCCACCTCATGCTCATGGTAAATTAGAAGAAAGAGAGAGAAAGAGATAAATATGTGATCATGAGAAAACCAAAAAGAGATAAGACATTGCTAAGTTTAAGGGCACAAGCCCCCAAACCAATGATCTTAACTATGAATACAACCATGTGCAAGGAAAAAACAAAAAACAAAAGACTAAAGTTTTCTAAGATTCCAACTCAACTAGTGAAAGAGACCTCAGTGAATAACATATCTCAATTGATAGCGTCAAGTTAAAAAAGCTATTGCAAAAGCAAAAGTGGTCACATGGAAAGAGTGAGAGCACACATCAAAGATAAGACAAGACTCCTCGATTCACTATAGATTCATGGAGGATAAAAAAGATAACCATGGATGACATAAGCTATCTATTTGTGTTGTTCTAGGTGATCCATGAGAGAGAAAGAAGGAAAAAGAGAGGGAAATGGTCTAGAAAATTGTGCTATGCTAGTTACATCCATAAAAAATGTAAATAGGGAGTTGATGATCTATAACCTTCTAATCAACTCATAAAAATGAGAGGTTGAATACTCTAGAAAATTTTGGTATACAAGTCAACCCATGAAAATGATATGTCAAATGGTCTAGCAAATTGTGTTATGCTAGTCAACCAATCATGAAAATATATGCAAAGGAAAGGTCAAATGGGATAGAAAGTTGTGTCATGCTAGTTCAACCAATCCTAAGGATAACCAAGGAAAGAATTTAATCTAAGTAAATCCATCAAAAGTATATGAAGAAGAGTGATCTAGCCCTAGAAATTTGTATTATGCTAGTGTACTCTACTTGAAATCTTTGATGTAATCAGAATATTTGCAATAAGGTCATATATGCCCCCCATTAAGATGATAAAATAAGAATATTTTGACATCTTAAGGAAAAGAGGAACAAGGATAAAGCACCTTTAACACCAAGGAGGTATCCCTTAAGAAACACCTAGTTCAAGCCAATGAGGTCATAGCTGCTATGAGGTCAAGGAAGGGAAAAATGTAAGGAGATACCATGTGACAAGTGTAAAGGGATCTTGTTAAAGGATGAATAACTTTGAAAATAATCATTTAACAATAGAAGAGAAGAACTCACAATTTCCCCATTAGTAGGTAAAGGGATTCTTGAGGAAGGATGCAACACTTTTTACCTCTAAGTAATGGATTTGTTTATTTGGCCATACAATTGTAAATAAAGAAGAGGTTGTGATCAAGGATTCACACCTCTTGAATATGAGAGAATCCATGATAAAAAAAAATTCCACGTAAGAAAAGACGTCACATGGTAAAAAAATACATCTAAACCAAGGGAAAAGTGGATCCTTAAAAAGGATGAGAATTTGAAAAACTACCCTTACCCCCCAAGCGCAGAGACAAATATAAGAAGAAAGAGGAGTATTATGTTTCTCACTAAGTATTATCACACCTAAAATTTTACCAACATGAATGACAATGCACCCCAAATAGATATGCTAACAGTGTCACATAGTGTGGAGAAACATAATAGGAATTTAAATGTTATTTGAAGTAATCAATATTGAAAATTAACTCATTGCGACATGTTGTGACTGATATAATAATCAATGAGTTTTTAAATTTTGTAATGAAAAGCTTGACATTCATCAGTTGAGTGGTCATGATATCGATGATAAACTCAAAAAGGAAGATTCATAAGGTTTTGACTAGGCTTCTTCTTTTGTTTAGGTTGAGTAATCAACTTAGCATGAAGAATGTCAGTCAAAATGATTTCTTGATTAAATTTAGGCATAGAAGAAATGTTACATGGTAAGGGAAGGGAAGGGATGTAGACAAAGGAGGAGGTTGGAAACCAAACCCTTATAGAGGAAAGTGTGAGGTAGGTTTCTCATGAGTCTTATTACTTTGTTGCACACATCCTAAACTATATTGAAGATTATGAGTTGAAATATTAGGATAAGTGGGTTGGACAAATGACACATAAGAACCTTTAGAAACCTTGTATTATATCACAAAAGATGGTGTAAATTATAATGACCCCCAATCATATTATAAAAAAGAACTTTTAAGAGAATAAGTATCTTTAATAGGAGAAGATATATTTTATTGAAATGGTGTAGGAATGGATGGAGAAGAAGATTCAGTTTATAAGCAATTTTGGAGCTTATCATAAAAAAGGGTATACATTATGTTGTTATAGATTATCATCACTTTACAATGAAGTGTTGAAGGAAAAACTTGCATGGCATGTAGCCATGGGCACCCTAAGAGAATATTATAAGTGAGAGTATCAGACATGACATGAATAGGTGTAGGTAAAGTAACAAGACCTACCTTAATAGACAAGGTAATAATACCTAAGGTTTTTCTAGAGATATTGTCAAATCCATGAATATGAATAGAATTAGGTTGAACCAATGAATTATCCACCTTAATTTTTTCAATAAATCAATGCCACACACATTAAGACCTGATCCATTATCAATTAAAGTTTTTCTAATAAGATTACCATTGATAAGGAAAACAACCATAGGAGAATCATGTTCATTTTTAATTTCTTTACAAGGTAAGTTATATTAGTTTGTACAAGTCATAGAACAAACATGTTTCTCAAGGATTTTTGTAAAGTTTTATTTTATGTAGGTGAAATTTGAAGAAGATCCCAAAGGGATATATTGGAAGGAGAAAAATAGAGTTGTTCTACAAAATCATACAACTTTCCAAGACTTTGAGGGAGACAAGGTGCAGGAGGAAGCACATGTTCAGAATCAAGAAGAGGAGGAATAATTGAATTGGTAGGCTGTCTCATATTTCTTGTGTGATATGTGTGAGAAATAATATTATAATCAAGTTTGTGAGAATCTTTCACCACAATTATTGGTTTATTTTGAGGTTGAGGGGTATCTTGATGAAGATGGACAACAACCTTAGGCTTTTCACTATCCAAAATATTGACAACATTGACTTGATTAGGTTTTTTTAATCTCTAGAAGGAAGAGCATCAAGGAAAGTGGTAATAATATTATCCTCTTCCAAGGTATCCATATGGGGTTATTGATTTCCATTAATTCTTCATCTCTAAATGAGATGTCATTTAACGAAGAAAAAGTGATCTTAAGAAAGGTATTTATAATATCCTCCTCTTGCTCTAAAATATCCTTATAAACGGGGTACATATTAGGAGAAGGATCACCATCACTCATTAATTCTTCATTTATAAGAGAAATATCATGGAGACGAACAAAAGGTAAAGTGTCTTGAAGGGAATGATCAATCATATCTATCTTTGATACCATACTATCATTGTATTTCACAAAGGTATCCTCATGGGGTAGGTACATATTAAGAGAATAATCAACATCATCTTCTAATGGTTCATTCGAAATAGGGAGATCATTGAGAGAAGTATTATTATCTTGCCTCAATATCTCCTCATGAGAAGGAGGGTCCTTATGAGAGAGATAATGAAACTAATCTATAGAAAATAGTCATTATGAACAAACCAAATTAAAAACATATATGTGCAAAATGAAGGAAACCGTATGCAATTTTTACATCTTTTCCTAATACAAGTGTATAAACAATGAATGGAAGGATCTATATGAAATGAAATGATTGCTAACTACATAGATAAACAATGCAACAAAAATACATGAATTACATTTTTTTTTTTATTGTTTTGAAACATGAAAATGAAATTTACAAGAATGGACTAGGTTTTTAAATGAGAGACAATATGCAATATTTTATGTCCATTTTTTTTACAAATGAATGTATAAAATGAATAAAAATAAGATCTAAACACCAAATCAGAAGTGGAAATGTTACGAGTCAAGTTCATACAAATGTACTATAGAAAAAGGGAAGCAAGGTAGATTGATCCTCCTTTTCTAAAATGCACATTAAAAAGGAAGATGACCCAATAGGCTCAAGTTGGACTTAAAAGATAAATGAGTGAAATGATCCTTCATGATAATGGATTTGGGAAAGTTGGATTTGAGGGAAAATGATAGAATACAAGTGAGTGAGCAAGAGTAAGATTTTTACCAAATACACAAAAAGAGAGATATTGCTCCAATAGATCAAACACCAAATTCACCAAAATGCTCCAAGACCAACACAAGAACACAAATATTTTACACAGGAAAAGAACAAGAAAAAACCCCTTGTGAATAATATGATTGATGCACAAATACTAAAGAAGGAGAGAAAATGAGAGCAATAAGCTCATTACAATAATAAGAGCAAGTTTGAGAATGAGGAGAAGTGTGAGAATAGAGAATGATATTGAGCAAGTGTGTGTAGAGGCATCTCTTAAATAGAGATGAGTGGAGGAGTTTTCATGTAACTCCCATCTTCTATGAATTCCACATTCACATTGAGTGTGTTCCAAATGTGAGAGTCCTCTTAAGGAGGAATATCTAATTTCCTTATTAAAGGAATTACAAAAATGTGACATGTCCTCCTAATTGGACTAGAGGAAAAATACAAATTAGGATACCTTGGTTTATCCTTTAATTAGATATTTCACCAAGGAAATATTAATTTCTAACACCCCTCTTTAATATTTACTTGGGTTGTTTACATCAAGGGAATTAAACCCAACTTTTTACAATGAGAATGAAATGTCTCTTTACAAAATCTGCAACTTGGTCTTCAATATAAGGAAGAGATTTGATTTTCTGGATTCAAGTCTTGATGTAGTCATCTTGAAGTTATAGGTCATGTGAAGAGGAATTGATTCCATAAGTGGGCCTTGAAGATTCACCTGAAACAAAGAAACATAGAAACACGAACCAAGGAACCTATACACAAGAAGAATACCATCTAACATTAAAGTTAGTATAATTTTGAAACTGTTACATTAGAAAATATCTTTAAATAAATGCATGATATTTCATATAAAAAAAGAGCTAAACATGAAATAAAGATACACCAAATAGTCAAGGTACCATAAAAACACCCATCCTCTCATCTCAAAATAAATATACTAATGCAGAAATGAGGCATGCATCAACATTGCATCCATCACATGGATATAGACAGTCCATTAATGAGTTACTGCAAGTGAATGGGTAGCTAATCCATAACCTGTATGACTCATGATCTAAGCAATGAAGAATGCAAAATCATCATCACATTAGTAAGGTTGCAAAGAGGAGTGAGGGAGAAGAAACCATAATCTGAGTAGAACATATGACTCAAGCACCAATAAACATTTGAATTGATTAGACAATCTTGTCTACACTTATGAACCATAAGCAAAGAACCATTAAGGAGATAATAATTTAAACCAACATTAAGGTTGACATATGCTAAATAAATTGAACTATGGATTATGAGAGAGAAATCCATATACCTGCCAAACATATGAGAAATCCAACAAACTTCAAGAAGGATTTCAAGAACAACAACTTCACCAAGAGAAAAATAAGCAATAGAACAAGTTGATAAACATCAAATGAAGTAAGTGCATCCCAGTGCAACTTACAAATGGAACAAGTTGATAAGCATCAACTAAAGTAAGTGCAACCCAGTGCAACTTAAAAATAGAGCAAGTTGATAAGCATCAACTGAAGTAAGTGCATCCCATTGCAACTTACAAATGGGACAAGTTGTTAAACATCAACTGAAGTAAGTGCAACCCAGTGCAACTTACAAATGTAACAAGTTGATAAACATCACCTAAAGTAAGTGCAACCCGGTGAAACTTACAAATGAAAAAAGTTGATAAACATCATATGAAGTAAGTGTAACCCAGTGCAACTTACAAATGGAACAAGTTGTTAAACATCAACTGAAGTAAGTGCAACCCAGTGCAACTTACAAATGGAGCAAGTTGATAAACATCAACTGAAGTAAGTGCATCCTAGTGCAACTTACAAATGGAACAAGTTGATAAACATCAATTGAAGTAAGTGCACTCCAGTGCAACTTACAAATGGAGCAAGTTGATAAATATCAACTGAAGTAAGTGCATCCTAGTGCAACTTACAAATGGAACAATTTGATCAAAAGAAACTCATAAAATATACAACAATAGATCATATAAAATACAAGAGCAAATAATGCTAGATAATGAAATAAACCACTGGAAGGCAATGAAGTATGATTACTTGAACAAATTAAAACAAGGAAATAATAAGGACATAAGGTAACATTTTAAAATACTAAAGAAAGAAATAACCCCTGAAGATACACCATATCACTAAAATGGGCTAGTAACATTATGATGAATTATAAATGCATGACGGGATTGATTACCATTATCCTCCTTAGAATTAGAAGGTTGATGATTTTGATTCAAGTGTCTTTTATCCTTTTTCTTTTTAAAATAGTTATTAGTTACATGATCGTCTTTCCCACAATAGGTGCAATGGGGTCTTTGATTTATCTTATGATGATTATTGTGATTATCACTAACATTATGATGAGTATTGTTATGATTATTATAATTTTTATTATGATAAGAATTATTATTACTAGAGGTATTATTATGATATGAGAAATTATTTTGATTTTGGTGCTTAGACATAAAAGCATGTTCAAAAGATTTAATAGTACCAGATTGCAATAATTTAGCTTTCTCTTGACATAATAAATTTTGAAAAATAGCATAAGTTATATGAGGAGCTAAACTAGGAATAACAAGTTGAGAATGAATGTTAGTAATAAACTATTGAAATTATTTAGGAAGACATTTTTTGAGAATGATAGTAATTAATCTAATATCAGTTAAAGTAACTTTAACACCAGTTAATTGAGTTTTAATATCATCAAAATTGAGTAAGAATTCATCCATAGTTTTGAAATGAGTATACCTCAAGTCCTCCAATTTGTCTGGGAGTTGAATCTTTTGGGATTCAGAGGAGTTGTCATACGTTTGTTGAAAAATTTCCCATGCTTGATGGCTTTGGTGCAATGTCCAATCAAGACGTAGAGATCATGAATAATTGAGAGACCAATCAATCCAAGAGCTTCTTCATTTTTAGTTTTCCATGCATCTTTGTCTACTTGAGAAGCATAGGCAACTGGTTCAATAGAAGCATCTGTAGCAACTTCAAGAAAATGTTTAAAATGGAATAGAAAGGAAACATGTGTCTTCCATTGATGATAGTTAGAGCTATTTAATTTAATTTTCATAATTAGAGTAGACATGATTAATTAAGAAAAATGATTTGGATAACTTAAACAAAGTGCAATACAATGAATCTCTAATGTTAAAGAACAAGGAAAATAAATTGAACTAAATGTAACTCACAATTTGAATGGTTAAAATTTATTTTAAAAAATATTTAAATTTTTAGTGTAAGTGAAGGAACAAATTTTAATTGCAATGAATTAATGAAACACCAATTGAATTTGGTTATAATTGAAACAAAGACTGTAGGAATGAAGCGATATGAAGAAATATTAAGCGAAAAAAAGTATTAATGTTTAATAATTTTTTTTATTAAAAAAAATAAAAGGTTTGATTACACAAATTGATATAAACAAATTTTTTTAGTAAGAATTACTATTGAAGATTAAGAGACCAAGATTTGAGAATTTAAATAAATAAACAAGATAAAAGTATAATTAAACTAATTGGAATGATTAATGAAGATAATATTGAAATAAAAAAATGTGATACCAATAATTATAAATAAAAACTTAATGAAATTAAATATAAAAGTGAGTCAAATAAATGTTCAAACCACATATATCAGTTGAATCTCAGAGACTATTAAAAGAACTGATAAAACACTAATAGAGGAAACTAAATTCCCAGTTGCAGTCTGAAAAAAATGTTAAAGAGAATATATGCTGAATTATAATGATTGAAATTGTAGAATGATAAACTACCATAGAGATAGCTAAGGCAACAAATAAGCTGCATGTGCAGCACAAGCACAAGCAAAGAGGAGCTGCGTGTCAGCAACAAAGAAATGATAAATTAGAGGTAAGCATTTTCAATATTTCCTTGTGGCAGAGTAGAACAAAGAAAAGTGCAGGACAATTTGTTGGAATCAGAGGTAGATATTTTGGTTAGGAGACTAAACAACCAAGTAACACAAAAAATTCCCTTCTACTAAGCAGCCAAGTAATGTTGCATTGAAATATACTAAAATACTCTACGCAATGAGCACAACTTTCTTTGGCAGCATGACCCAAGGGCAGACAGTGAGGGATGTGTGAGGGAGGGAAGGGTTGCGCATGGGGAGAATGAGGAGAAAGAAGGTTTAAAAGAAAAAAAATGCACAAGAAGAGCAGGAGGAGGAGGGCTGGCTAGGAGATGACAACGCTAAAATAAACTGAGCTGAGCTAAACAAATAACATTTTAATACTAAATTCAGAGGAACAATAACCTTCTTACGCCACTTCTCACGCCACTATAAACTATGAAATACTTGCATTTTTTTTTGTATTGAACACAACAGTGGGTAGAAATATGGCACTAGAGTATAAAGAGGAAGAATATAAAGAAATGATGATAAAATTTAGTGAATATTCAAATTTGTAAAATGAAAGTACACCTACAGAGAAAAAGAATCAAATAAAATGCTGATATATACTAGAAGAAAGATAATTATTAGAATGCTGAATAAATTGAGATATCTTAAAAAATGCAAAGAAATAGGCTGGAGAACCTGCAAGTAGTTAGATTTTATACTGAATCTTGTGAAATATATAAAAAAAATATAAAAGAAAACACATTTAATGATGTTAGAGATAAATTTAATGATTTTATAATAGATTTTGAGTGAGAAAAATGAGAAATCAGAATATATAGAGAAAAGTATACACCTGCAAACAAGATTGATAGAATGAACAAAAAAGCATGAAAAGAAAACCCTTGCGATTTCCCGACTGAGGGTGAGGATAAAATTTTTAAAAAATCTTGAAATAGATATGAATACTTTAGATTTGCAAAAAAAATAAAAGAAATCCCAGCAAACAAGAGTTATATCATCAAAAAATCTGATTTCTTCTCCTCAACCGAGATATCTTTCAACTATTCCTACATGCAACACTCAAAACAAGGATTTAACCAGATCTGATACCATGTTAGAAACATAAAATAAAATAGAAAAGAGATAAGGAAAGAATCCAAGTGAGTAAGCAAGAGTAAGAGTTTTACCAAATACACAAAGAGAGAGATATTGCTCCAATAGATCAAACATCAAATTCACCAAAATGCTCCAAGACCAACACAAGAACACAAGGATTTTTGAAAGGGGAAAAAAAAAGAAAAAATCCCTTGTGAATAATATGAATGAGGCACAAAGCCTAAAGAAGGAGAGAAAATGAGAGCAATAAGCACATTACAATATTGAGAGCAAGTTTGAGAATGAGAAGTGAGAGAATAGAGAAGATTATTGAGTAAGTGTGTGTAGAGGCATCTCTTAAATAGAGATGAGTGGAGGAGTTTTCATGTAAGTCCCATCTTCTATGAATACCACATTCACATTGAGTGTGTGCCAAATGTGAGACTCCTCTTAAGGAGGAATATCTAATATCCTTATTAAAGGAATTAAAAAAATGTGACATGTCCTCCTACATGGACTAGAGGAAAAATACAAATTAGGATACCTTGGTTTATCCTTTAATTACATAGTTCACCAAGGAAAGATTAATTTCTAACAATGACATAAATATGAGGCTAAATAAGAAAAAGTAATAAGATCCAGAAAATACAAATTGGCAAAAAATAGACAGATGGTTTAGTGACCAGAAATAAGAATTTGAGAGTTGTACCAACCTATGATTGAAATTTGAAGATAATTTTGAGGGTACATTTTTTTGCTGAGAACAAAAAACCCTGGGCATTTTATTCCTATAGATTATGCTCACAACTTTGATGGTTGACATCACAAATCCTGAACTTTCCAAAATAGTTCTGACAATTACACCACTGTTGGGATTAATGGGAAGTATGTACTGAAAGGGGAGGGGTGAATCAGTACCTTTAAAACTTTTTGTATCCTTTAATCACTTAACCCTTGTAATCAATTGCATGTCCATTCAATCTAATATAAACTTTATTGATGTGAGTTATATCAATTTACAACATTAATAAGCATACGAATCATTCATAGAAACATTTATGAAAGTAATTGACACATAACACAAGATATGATATCACATAAAACTTCTGTTAGGAAGTAAAAACTACGGTGGGGATGACACCCACAAAAATTTACTATTTGCAAATTGGAAGGGAGTCAATTAAGGTTTACAATTTGATCACTTCTGATGATCTACCCTGTTAGGAGTATCAGTGGAGACCTGTTAAAGTCTACTCTGTTAAGAGCTTTTAGCAACACTGTTAAGTGTGCACTCGGTTAAGAGATTTGAAATTGGATTGATAAATCCACCTTCCTTGAAAGGATTTTTACACTTTGCTCCACTTTTTAGAATGATAGCAAATTACAAATTGACCTGGTAAATGCAATCTCCTATTGTTGATATAGATCCTATGTAGTTCACATAAAAATATTATCACCTTAACTGTGATTGAATAATACCTTTGATTATCATTTTCCTCTGTTCTTGGTTCTGCTAACCAAATCCTTCTTTTTCTGTTCTTGGTTCTTTGAAACTCTCAATTCAATCCATAAATGTGCTTGTTCAGTTCTCCTCTCTCTTTTTCTTTTTCACACACACATTCTAAAGAATTATTACATCATGTATTTATAGATGGATTGAATTCATCGAGTTGTGATAAAAACAATATTAACTCTAAGATCAGGTTTACAACATACACCTAGATCTCCTAGTCTATGTGTTTTAAATTAGTTAGACTAATTAAAGAACTTACATTCACATATCTTGTCCCTAAAGAAATGGATTTAAAATAATTAAATATCCTATAAATAGAATACACTTTCTTTATCTGACATGGAAGTCAGATCCACTTTTTGCGGGCTGCAACTGACTTTTAGTTCTATCTGTTGGTCATGCTTGACTGTCCTTCAATTTTGACTGTCGGTTGCACTGTATCTGTCTTGTCAGTCTGCACTGTAACTTTCATTTTCGGTTCCTGTTTATCTTTTTGCTTTGTGATTTTTGGTTTACACACTAACTTGTGTCATCGGTTTTCTCTGTACTTAGTCATTTTTGGTGATCTCCTAATCTGATCTTCGGTTTGCTCTTTCCTATCTTTCGGTGTAGGCTTACCAAAAGTGTTGTTTGTATACTAATTATAAATTAATGTAATCAATCTCCCCCTTTGACATTAGTATCAAAAACTGATATGTGCAAAATACTAACAAAATTTTAAGTATATACAACATATATAATCCTTAGTCATTTCATGACTCCCCCTATGTATATGCCGGTATATCTGTACATATGATATCTTTTCCTTCTACATATCATTTTCCCTTTATGTATATACATATACATATAAATATCTACCTTTTTCCCATTTGAATGAATGTACATAACAATTTTCCTTTTTATTTTGTACTTATATCATTTCCCCCTTTATTTGATATTAAGGGCAAAGGTCATTTACCTTAGAGCTTATAAAAAATATGGAAATGTGAAGACTTCATGTCTTCCATCATTTTCTCCCATTGCTCTTTGAGATTCTCTATAGCCATATGCTCAAGTATTATCTTTGCATGCAGATCATAGATGTTGTCTAATCTGCTTGCCTGAAATAATTTGTAACCCAAAACACATGCACCAAACTTAATCTCATCATCGTTTATTGTTGTTACTTTCAATCCACAACCATCCCATTTGGATCCTATTATCTTTTTAATCTCTTCCTTTGGTGGATGCTTTAGTGCCTTTACTTTATCAGTTATGGGGTAACCAGTGACCGCATGGATGACATCTCTGGTGATTTCCTTTGGTTCATCCAACCATAACTTGTTGTTATGCATTCTGCTCAGTACTAACCATATCTAATTAGTTTTGAAAACCTTCAGAAACATTAGGGCATAGGTGAGCCCTTTCACCTCAATGTGTTTGTGTTCTTCCTTAAGTGTTCCATCATCATTACAAAGCTTCTTTTAAGCTTCTTCTACCTCTGACATTCCAATCTCTGCAATCTTGTAGTGTATGAAGGATCGAACATCTTCAACCAGCAAAACCCTAGCTGGAATGTGTGAAAATTCACCAGCATCTTTGGGTTGCGAGGCAACCTCTGGATGGATCTTATAATTGGGTTCCTCACATGTCATGTTCTTGATGAGTTTAAACTCATCTTTATTTGAATTTTTAGATTTCACGGTTTGTGAAGTCGATGTCATTTTTAGAAAATTAGGGCTTCTGTGTAATGCATAAAAATGACTTTGTCGACTTCGAAGAACTTACTGTTTGTGCTTGTAAAGATCTCTAAACTTCTTTGGAGTGTTGGAGGTCGAGTTGTGATCACTCTGTAGCTTGGTTGTTTTCTGCTAAAATATCATCTTTCATCGCTTTGCTCTGGGTGTTATGACAAATGAGTTGTTTTGATGCCCTATTTATAGCCGTTGCCCTAAAATGTGTGCCATAAATGCTTACCAACTCGTCGGTGTATGAAGACTGAGTTCATCAGTGAAGACTTTAATTCTATCGATGACACTTACAATGTTTCAGAGTAGTCGATGTTTACTTTTCTTTAACCAATAGGTTTCAGTATCAATGACAACTTTGTTCATATGCTTGTTTACCGATGAGGCGCGGTCTATACTAGCAACTTTTGCTTTTAACCGACGCTTCTTGGTAAATGTAGGTAGTCTTAAATTTGAGTGTATACCGATGGGTTTCAGTATATATGCCAAAAATCATAGTTACCACATATTTTAATAAGAACAATCATGATGCATCTTTCTTATGCTAATTTGGAATTATATCAACATATTATGGAATTGATGTAAAGTAATATCTTGGGGTTAATGCAGTTCCATACTTACTTTTTCTTCTTAGGTGGAGTTGGTGATGTCACCAGATCCATTGGATGGGGTGTCATCATTTTTATTTCTTGTTCCAGCTTCAGCATTGCTTGAAGCTTTTCTCCACATTTTGTCTCTAGCCCTCTAGATATCTTTAATGGTGTTTCCATTGGGATATGTGCTTGTCTCAGTCATTCAGTCTCTGTAGTCTTTCTTGAGATGACCAACTTTATGATAGTGTAAGCATGCCATTCCGGGGTTAGTCCAACCTCTAGAATTTCTAGTCCATAGTCTCATATAGTTTTCATTAATGTGACCATATCTTCTACATGCTGTACAATTTGTCCAAGTATTGTAGTCCCATACATACTGATTATCGATATTCTTCAGTTGATAGGAAGTTTCTTGACCTTTAGGGTTCCATGATTGTCTTTTCTTTTTCTAGCATTCAAGAGTTGTATGCCCATTCATTTTTCATGTAGGACAATATTTATCCATGTAGGTTTCCTTCTTTGGTTGTTTCATCTTAGACTTACATTCATATGCTTTATGACCTTTCTTGTTACATTTATAATAGAATCCTATGAATCAAGATGTAGATTTAGGAATACCTTTCATTTTGCCTCTGCATACATTGGATGTATGGCCTTGCTTTCCACAGTGATTGCATGTAAGCTTTCTTGGTCTTGGATTTTTATAAACATTTTTAGATTGGATTGATTTGATGATTCTCCATTTTCGGTAAAGCCTAGACCATTGTTGTTGTTGACTCTTCATTGTCCCTCAAGAAAATCATCCATTCTCTTATTGCTTTCTTTAGCCTTTTTGATAATTTCATTATGCTGTTGCTGTATTCTTAATTTATGCTTTAACTTTTCATTCTCATCCCTCAGTTCACTGATAGCTTCTATTCTTTCAATTAGTTCAACATTTATTCTGTTTGCCTCTTGACTCATGAGAATAATCTGATTTGTTATCTCATGGTGATGCTCTATAAGTCTTTGTATTTCAGTCTTTTTTTTCTTGTAGTTTTTCTATGATTTTTATTCTATCATCAATAGCTATTGTTCTTTCTTGTTCAGCCTGTCTAGCATTGTTCATGACATCAATCATTCTTACCATCTGTGTCTCTTGACCAATTTGCAGATATTTAACTTGTCTGGCCAGATGTAGATTGATTTTAGTTAGGCTTGTGATACTTTTTTATGATGTATCTGATGCTTTGCTTGTAGTTGATACTGAAGACAAAGAAATTTGGTATCTTTTCCTCTTGATAATTTGTCTCATTATAGCGAGATGCCATTTTCTTTCTTTCATCTAGCAACTGTCTCATACTGATTCTAGCTTCTTTATAATGTTTATAGGACATCTGAATTTCAAGATTTTTGTTCTCAATGTTTTTATCAAGTTTGTACTTCTCCATTGTATGATCTTTTCTCTTAAGCCTTTAAGCTTTCCAAGAAGAGACTCAACTCTGATACCAATTTTTGGGATTAATGGGAAGTATGTAGTGAGAGGGGAGGGGTGAATCAATACCTTTAAAACTTTTTGTATCCTTTAATCACTTAACCCTTGTAATCAAATGCATGTCCATTAAATCTAATATAAAATTTATTGATGTGAGTTATATCAATTTACAACATTAATAAGCATAAAAATCATTCATAGAAAAATTTATGAAAGTAATTGACACATAACACAAGATATGATATCGCAGAAAACTTCTGCTAGGAAGTAAAAACTGTGGTGGGGATGTCACCCATAAAACTTCACTATCTGCAGATTGGAAGGGAGTCGGTTAATGCTTACAATTTGATTACTTCTGATGATCTACCCTGTTAGGAGTATCGGTGGAGACCTGTTAAAGTATACTTTGTTAAGATCTTTTAGCAACACTGTTAAGTGTGCAGTCGGTTAAGAGATTTGATATTGGATTGTTAAATCCACCTTCCTTGAAAGGATTTTTACACTTTTCTCCACTTGTTAGAATGATAGAAAATTAAAAATTGACCTGGTAAATGCAATCTCCTATTGCTGATATAGATCCTATGTAGTTCACATAAAAAGATTATCACCTTAACTATGATTGAATAATACCTCTGATTATCGGTTTCCTCTATTCTTGGTTCTACTAACCAAATCCTTCTTTTTCTGTTCTTGGTTCTTTGAAACTCTCAATTCAATCCATAGATGTGCTTGTTCTGTTCTCCTCTCTCTCTCTTTATTTTCCATGCACACATTCTAAAGAATGATTACATAATCTATTTATAGATGGATTGACTTCATCGAGTTGTGATAAAAACAATGTTAACTTTAAGATCAGGTTTACAACTTACACCTAGATCTCCTACTCTATGTATTTTAAATCAGTTAGAATGATTAAAGCACTTACATTCATGTATCTTATCCCTAAAGAAATGGATTTAAAACAATTAAATATCTTATAAATAGAATACGCTTGCTTTATCTGACGTGGAAGTCAGATCCACTTTTTGTGGGTTGCAATTGACTTTCAGTTCTGTCTGTCAGTCATGCTTGACTGTCCTTCAGTTTTGACTGTCGGTTGCACTGTATCTGTCTTGTCAGTCTGCACTGTAACTTATGTTTCAGGTTCCTCTTTATCTTTCTACTTTGTGATTTTTGGTTTACACACTAACTTGTATCATCGATTCTCTATGTACTTAGTCATTTTTGGTGATCTCCTAATCTGATCTTCATTTCCTATCTTTTGGTGTAGGCTTACCGAAAGTGTTGTTTGTATACTAATGAAAAATCAATGTCATCACACCACATGTTCCTGCACACATAAAAACAAGGAAAAAGGTTGTGGAAAGGAGTTCTCCTTTGTCAAACTCCTCTTTAGGAGGCAACCTTGAAAATGAAATGAATTTGTATATAGGAAAAATTGATGATATGAAATAGAAGCTAGATTTGAATCATAAGTTACCTTATATTTTGATGGCATAATTCTTATTTTGATGTAATCACAAGTGTTAATGAAATATCTCTTGACTCCATAGAAAAATATCAAAGGAAATCATGAAAGATAAGATTTTGCACCATGAATTTTGTAGTTTTTCACAATGCTTGATGAAGGAGAAGAATGATGCTTTGAAGGCTTGAAGACTTGGATGCTTGAAGACTTTGAGAATGCCTGGATGTAGAAGAACACTTGTAATATTGATCATGGATCTTCATGGTTACCAAAATTAGGGGAGATAGGAAAATTAAATGCCTCTACAATATTTTAGGATTTAAAATTAAGCCACACGGATCACAAGATCTAACTTCCCATCGAACATGGTCCCAGTTCAAATTTTAGCCAAATCTTGGGGGGAAAAAAATGCTTGGACATTTTGTATCTAGGAGAGTGAGCCAAAATTAAAATGGGGTCAAGGAGATAGGGTAGATGTAGAATTAAGAGAAACAATCGATTTTGAGGTCAGAAAGAAGTAAAAAGGCCACAAATGGTAACATAGGGCCCATGTAGGCTAATAAATATTTGGATTGGAGAAATAATAAAGAAGCATGCCTAGAAATAATGGTTCACATAAATATTTGGTGAATTTGAATTAACACTAGACTTATAATATTAATTTAAAGGTCTGGTGAGTGTTAGGAGAGGGTGAAATCTATGTGGGAACCCATACATGCTAAAATGGGGAGCTAAATTAAAAATTTAATTATAGGTGCTAACTTTTTAGGATGATACAAATAGACTAAAATAACTCTGCAGTCTCCAACCCTTAATTTATTTTCAATTTATGTTCTACATGAAATTTAATGATAGAAGTAAAAAATGATGTTGATAGAATTTACTTTCTAGTATGTTCTTTATATCTTAATCTTTGTATGCTTACTTGTTAGTTCTAGAAAAGTTAGAGTTCATAGTTATATAAATGCAAAAGAAAAAAATTTCACGTGTTTTCATGTTTTCATATTGTTGTAGTTTCATTAATGTTTTCTTAATTTCATGTTAGTAGTTTAGTGAATGTTACACAAAATAGCATACTATCATCATAAAAAGGGCCAACCATTGTTTGGTAAGGTAGACTATTATACTAATCCAACAACTGGATATGAAATAACCATTTGTAGGTAGTTAGAATATCATCCATCTTGTCATGTACATTCTATGTATCTTCTATTTTTATGTCATGTACAAAATGTATTGCAACACATGAAGCACTTCAACAATTGAACCCAAAATAATGAGTCTAGCATAAAACAATATTTGCACTATACTAACATAGATTGTGATTGTTGATCCTATACAATGGACTATAAAAAATAATTTGTCGCAAATAGATTGACATATGTAGAAGTTAAGAATAAATTAAATATTTATTAAAATATAATTGTGAGACCTACATTAGACTGTTATAGTTTTACTATTTTGTTCTCATGCTTTCAGTAGTTTATACTTTGACATACTTTGACTATTGGAGACTTTTTATACATTTGAGGATTGGTGGAATCCTGTGTTATATATTCAGCACCTGATTTTGTAATCAGGGTACTTTTGAGATACTTTATGTTCTGATTCAGTTTCAGCTTATAATTGATGTTTTATATGGATTTAAATGTATGAATGTAATATGATGAATTTGGTTTAGGAAACCGATGCTAGGTTATTTTAGTTCTAATGAAAATTTGGTTTATATGCATTTATATTATTGATGTCATGTTATGTTTCATATCACGTTGTTTTGGATCTACTGATGTGTGAATTGAGTGTGCAGGAAAAGTTGACAATGGATCTATATCGGGGACCCAGTACTAGAACCTATGTAAATACCCGTGCTTTCCAAGGTCCTATCTATATAAAAAGACATGTACCTCATTGTTTATGTGGTTATTTCGTAAACATGGTTTGCATGTGTGTCATTAAATTAGTAAATGTTTATGTGATTAAGTCATGTCATTTGTTTTAATTTAATGTGCCAAATTTGACAATTGTTGTAATTTAATGTTGACATGGCTAGTAAAGGGAACCAGGGTTAGTTATAGGGTTAACTAAGGTTATCTAGGAGTAGTACCCAAGCTTACCCTAGGGTTAGAAGTTTCTAGAAGTCTTCTTGACTTAGAAATCCGTAGGTTAACTTCAGGGTTAGT
>MU227979.1:2782588-2798938 GCA_018584345.1 Thuja plicata | reverse complement strand
CTCTAAACTCATTTATTTCTCCCTTTAAGTGTCATTTTCAGTCTTGAGCGAATTTTGAAGAGGAGTGTGACTTTGGTTAACCTCACTCTCTCTTCTACCCAAGTTTCATTTGACTTCACCCTTGGAGGTTAGGCAAGTGGATAGTTAAGGGTTGGTTAGAGTTACCTTACCTTTGGGTTAAGCCTTGCTCTTGTTGAAGGGTTTCCTATTTAGGGAAGGATTTAGGATGAGTTGAGTGTTCACCCACTCTCTACCCTTAGAGACAGAATTCAGTTTGAAGGAGCCTTTTTGGAAGGAGCTTAGGAAGGATAGCTCAACACCAATCCACTTCTCATTCTTGCTTGGAATTAAGGGTGGATTTCTTTAGAGTAAAATTAATTATGTTTATGTGTGTTCTTGAGCTCAAAAACTCCATTAATGGAGTCCTATGTGTTTTGAAGCTTTATTTTCAGATTTGAAATTTATTGTTTTGTTTTATAATGTCTTTGTTTTGTGATTGGATTTTGAATGGGTCTTCAAGGCACAATCACCCTTGGGAGGACAGAGTAACCTTGAAGGGGTAGATGAAAATGATTCATGTTAGTATAGAGTCTCCCATGTGTGGAGGGAAAAACTTGGGGTAACATGATACCCATGATGCCAAGAAGGGCCTGAGGGCACCTAGGAGGCATAAGGAGGTTATTCAGGACTGTATCTTGTGAAGATGGTCCTTTTCAAGTCCATGTGAGGCTTCTATGTACATTTCCATTCTTGGCTTTCTCCTACAATAAGGTCTACCACTACCCCTATTCTGGAAGGTCTCTTGGAGATATTTCCATTTGTTCATCTATGTGTTGGAAAGTTTTCTGGTGTGAGTTTTCTATTTACTTGTCTTCTTGTTGTGTTGCCTGTTTGTTAACTATTCCAGTTTGGATCCCCAAGCTCGGGGGTGGCCTTGTAAAGGCTTAGGTTGGGAGGTGAGCCTCCATGGTCAACCTCGTTCTTCAGGTATCAGCTGGATGTAGGAGTTGCTATTCTACCCCTTTATGGAAGATGGGTAACACTGAAATATTGTCATTATGGTCTTCAATGTATTAAGTTATTTTTCATATATTTTGAAGTTTGTATCAGGACCATTATAAGAATTGTAACAATATACTATTTGTAAATTTCTACACCTCTCTCTGGCATGGAGGAATTCTGAGAAAATGTAACCATATTTTTACTTTAAAAGTTTGAAAGAGATTTGAGGAATTTTAAAATTTTTTTATTGCAATAAAATATATATTAAAAATAAACTTGCCTCAAAGGGAAAGGTAAAATCCTACACTATCTAAATCTAGTTGTATATCTTTCTTAATGGTACGATGTTAACTTAAATATTTAAATAGATAAACCTTCTGTACATTTTTTTTCCCTTCAAGTAAAATGGAATAGCATGGATCCTTATAATTGATAGTATTTAAGAGAAAGTTAATAATATTGTTAAATGGAATTAGATAATCCCTTACCAAAAAAAAATGAATGAGGGAATAGATTACCTTATTTTGTAAACTTTTTTTTTGAGCACTACAAATATTTTACTCTTGGCAAAACAAAAAATTGTAAATCTTTCAAAAATTTTAAGTGCTCCAATTCTATATGTTTTTCCACCAGAATTTAGAGTCTGGATTATAGGATGCTATGATGAAATAATATTTAAAAAAAATGTTTCCTTATGGTCCCTGTTTTGAGGGATACAGTCAATTTTTCACCAGTAATTTATAATAATAATAATAATTTATTATTATTATTACCTTGTTATGCTTTACCTTGGAATGTGTTTACTTCTTAAAATAATATAAAAATAAAGATTTATTTTAAGCGCAAAGCGCTGAATGAAATTTTTTTTTAAAAAAATTTGTTTTACACAGGGGAGGGCCAAGCCCCCCCCTCAACCCCAGCTCTTTTTTTTTTTTTTTTCTGTTGGGGTCGCGCGGCGTGCGGGCCACCCACTGTGCTATGCACATTGGGAAGGTTCCGCCGCCCGGCGACGACTGCCCCTCCCCCGTTGGCACCCTTTCTCGACAGGCAGTGGTGCCGCCGCCTGCGGCCACCACCGCGCCGCCCCTAACTCCTCCCCCCCTTCGTCTTCTCTTCTCTTTGCTGCCGCTACAGCGGCCACCTTTCTGCCCTCCTCTCCTCAACCAGCGCCGAAACTCGCCGCTCCCGTGCATTTTGTTTCTGCCACCTCCCGTGTGTGTTGGTTCTAAAATATGACTGAGACAAACCATGAAATTAGTTAGGGTTTGATAGAATGAGTTTTGTTTTATAAGATTTATTTAATGATTAGGTTTATTCGGTTGTATATGATTGATTTAAATGGGTTTAATTATAGATTAGATTTTAGATTTGAATTAGAGTTAGATTTTTTTTAATGATTAGATTTATTCGGTTTTATATGATTGATTTAAATGGGTTTAATTATAGATTAGATTTTAGATTTAAATTAGAGTTAGATTTTTTTAATGATTAGATTTATTCAGTTTTATATGATTGATTTAAATGGGTTTAATTATAGATTAGATTTTAGATTTAAATTAGAGTTAGATTTATGAGTTTTAAAATAAGAATTAATTTGGTTTTCATTTTATCATAGATTAAGTATAATTTTATTTATTTTTATTTAGTTTTCCTTTAAAATGGTAATTTAAATATTATCTAAATTAGGTTTAAAATTAGAATGATTCATAGGAAATGATTTTAGATTAAATTTGGTTTTTATTTAATTTGAAATAATTATAAAGGATTATGGTTTAGAATTTCAAGCTTTAATTTGATCCTTAGAAAACCTAGGGGGTACTAATGTAACATTTAATATATTCCTTAGACGTTATTATTTTGTCCCCTTGATTAGTTTTCATGCACAGTTGACTTTTGGTCAACTATGGTCAAACCTTGACCGATCATCTCGAGTTTGAACCAGGTGTTCCCTGTAGACTCTAGGATCTAGGATTCCAATTTCATGTCTTTTGGAGACGGTTGACTTTTTGGTCAACAAGGGTTGACTTTCTAGTCAACTATCTCAGTTTGCGTACCTTATCCTTCCTTAGGGCTTAGCAGGCCCTAGTATCTTCCCTTCTCTTATTTCAGAGTTCAGTTGACTTTTGGTCAACTTGATTGACTTTTGGTCAACTTAGTTGACTTTTGGTAAACTCTGTTGACTTTTGGACAACTGCCTCGGTTAGCATGCCGATTAAGTATCCAATTTTTAGGAATCCCTGTATGTCAGTAAGTGCTCTATCCTTATTTGTTTGACCCTTTTGGTTTTAGTTTCTTCCTTGCACCATTTTGCGTGCACTTATGCAACCTTCATAGTACCGTAAACTCTCCCTTTTAGTGCATTTAAAAAATTTTTGTTTGTGTGTTTTTGCCCAACTTTTGGGCATGAAAATAATTTTCTAGTGTAGTTTTAATAATAGATATTTTCTTTTATGAACAAAGAAGCGATTAACTACCAAGATCAATGAAGTACCAACATTATGTCTAGTATCTAATTTAATTTACAAAAATAGAAGCTAATTTAACATTGACTTCTATATGAGGTCCTCATATGTTGATATAAAAATAGTTTTAATGACATGCCATATTATGAATAAGTTTTTATACATGCATTGAACAATTAGAATTTGTGAAACACGATTCGTACATACATTGAAAGAATAAGAAATGTACAATTTTGGAATTTTTTTAAAGAAATTTTTTTAAGTGTAAATGAAATAGTTTTTGTATTTTATATATGCATAAAATTTCATGCTCACCAAAGTAGTATACTATGCATAGTTCCCTTAAGAATATCTAAAGACTCACTTTGTTATATAGATTGCTATCAACAATCTAGAACATAAAAAGGGAATTGAAGGCCATAAAAAAGATAGAAAAAATTTGATTCAACAACCTTACCTTACACTTGGTTCTTTAACAATTCATTGCACTTGATTCTTTTTTTGAACTTTTTTCATTTTTTTAAAATTAGAAGTATTTATTTTTGTTCCTTTCAAAATATGAAATAATCACTTTGTCACTTTGTAGATTGTGTTGAACAATTCTTAAAGTGATGAAATTTGGAGTTACAACTACTAGTTCATCAAATATGGATACAACTTCATTAATAAGCTATTTATAGTGTCTAGTTAATAATGCTAAATAAATGTATAAATTTATTAAGGAAGTTTATTTTAAATAAATAGTTATAGACATATATATTATATTTAATAGAGACAAAATAACTCAAGAAATAAAAAATATTCAACTTTTATATAGTAAAATAAATAAATGAATAAATGTAGAGTTCAATTTGATTTAGTAGTCCAATATTTTATAAAGACAAGAAATGACATGTTTAAGGATGAAAAGCTTACTTACGAGTTATTGTTCAACTCTTCTTAAATCTCTCTTTGTTATTGTAAAATTTGTATTATTACAATGTACAAATATAAAAACAGTGATTTATCTTCAAAACTTGTGATATAATAAATTTCTCAATTTATTATTATAATGAAAATTAAAGTTTAAAATATTTATGAAAACCTTATATTTTAAAAATTAAAATTATTCATATTGTTACCGATAAAAAAACAAATTAATTCAAAAATAAAAAATAAAAAATAAAAAATTTAAGACCTGTTTAAGGGCCTAGGAGGTATAATCCTTCCAATGATAATGGTAATTATGGTCTTTCTATGAAATAGAACTAATTAGAACATGGATGGACAAAGATTAGCTTTGATGGGGCATCGAAGGGTGATCCTGGTCCTAGTGGAGCACGCTTCATCATCAGAGACTGGGAAGGTAATATTTTGGCTTTAGGAGCTAAGAGGTTGATAGAGGGGATGAACAATGAGGTAGAGGTTCAAGTGACTTTACTTGTAGTTCAGAAGGCAAAATATTTCAGAATAAGGAACCTACATTTAGAAGGAGACTCTGGTAATAGTCCAAGCCTTATCAAATGGATCTTATCAAGCATGGAATTTGAATAAATATGTCTTCGAATTAGGTTGAAAGATATATGTGAGGAAGAGATCATGTAAGACTTAGAATTAGTAAAGGGTGATTGGCTAGAATAGAAAGAGGTTCAATGAGGTAAGGAGCTCAACCTAATATTTAAATAGGAGTGTAAATTTAAGGCTGAACAACTAAAAGTGTGCCCAATTTCAAATTGTGATCTTATGCAATTCATGCCTTGGGTGAGCGAGGCCTATTATTTTACACGGGTTGACATTCTTTGTTTTCCATCTAATAATGATGGTGGTGAAGGTGATCTGGCACCGTAGGATGAATGTCATTAATGCCAAGTGTGGGTGATGTCTTATGTATTATTAGATATACAGAAAGATCTTCAAGGGATCTGATATTTCTACATAAGTAGATTGAGGGTTATTATTATGCAATGAGTTCATTGTGTTGCCGCTTCCATAGGTACAAAAGTGCTGAGGTGAGGGATCGAGGATGAGGTAGTAATCAAGGC
The DNA here is from genome assembly GCA_018584345.1 of Thuja plicata. Lineage (NCBI taxonomy): Eukaryota > Viridiplantae > Streptophyta > Pinopsida > Cupressales > Cupressaceae > Thuja > Thuja plicata. Next base: position 2,793,453 of record MU227979.1, on the reverse strand, counting down.
CAACTTTTCATTGAAGATGATCGATGTACAGTGGCCTTTCTATGGGAAGATATCTAGAGGGATGTGTAGAGGAATTTTCAAGTATAAGGATCCTAAATTACTTCAAATATTGGATAACCTATTAGGTGAAGAGTTCATGAAAACATATTATAGATATAGGGCTAATGTCGATATTACCTCGACATGATTTGCATGGGCCTTGTATCTAGGATCAAGAGAAGAAGCATTATGGATAATGAGGGTAGTGGTTTAACAAGAGTGGATGTGGAATGGTGCAGATGGTTGCATTTGTAGAGCCAAGTTTTGGTTTCAGGGTGATGAAGGAGGGTTGGAGGATGGTGGATTTCTCAAGGATTGCATTCCAACCATTCTTGGTATGGAGTGTGACTGTACGTAAAGAGATTAGGGTGGACACAGCTTGCAATGGATGAGGTTTTATCAAGAAGTATGTGCATGAGAAAGAGGTATAGGAATCAACTAGGACATGTAGGTGAGCAAGGAAGAGCATATAGCTATGGAAAGTATATTGTAGCTACTGATTATTAATCTCCTATCTTATATAGATTATTTAAATGTCAAAAAATTAATTTACAAAAAATATTAAATAATAACACAACTACAACTTTTCAAATAAAATCACAAATGCAAAATATGAACCACAATGAACACAATATTTTGGATAAATTATCCTTGGAAAGCCCTGGAGGGAAAACCAGTAGTTCAGATGAGGAATTTATATTAAAGTTTAGAAAATTAAGAGATACATAAATTAATTGCCTATTACTGGCATAGCTCCGACAATATTGTCCTCTATAAATTATTCTCCCAATTTTTCCTGCAGAGATTCTACAACAGATATCTCCAATGCTATCTCCGCACTCTTTCTATCACTACAATACTTATTTTCTAACACTACAAATGCTTCTCAAGTGTGTTCTCCAAATGCCCACTGACCTCCTTTTATACTACTTTCATTGGAAACCAACAAATGAGATTAATCTAAATAAACGACTGAGATAAATCATACTTTAACAACCTATAAAAAGTTGGTTGCTACATGTTCCCCAAGGAATCAATTAATTAAATAAATAATCATCTCCATTCTAGCAAATTTTCTACAAAAAATAATTATTTACTAATTTCTAGAAAATGGAGGAACAAGTTTCCTAGCTATCCCAACTAACCCTCCCTCTTCGCGAGGAAGTTATTCTGCAAGACACCCAATTTATCTCTGAAGAAGATGAATTTTTCCTTCCCCAATGCATTTTTCAAAATCTCTAGTACCTGTTGTTCTATAGGTATATACTATAGCTAGACAATCTCCCACTGTACATAATCCTTGATGAAGTGATACATGATGTCTATATGTTTAGACCTATCATGAAACACATGATTCTCAGATAATCTAATTCAACTCTAATTGTTGCAGTGTATCACTATAGTCTCAACCCTTTAACCAAAAAATGCCACTAACAAATTTTGAATCCATATAGCTTCACATGTTTCCATGCTAGTTACTATGTCTACTTCTGCTTCCTGCTGAACCAAGAGAAAACTCTTGATCCCAAACTGAAACAACATCCTGAAGTGATTTTCTTGTCTACTTTATTGTTTGCCCAATCTATGTTAGTATAGCCTATCAAATTGATTCCTTCACTTTGAGCATATCTAATCCCGTACTCAATTATACCCTGCAAATAACACAACACATGCTTTGCTGCTATCCAATGCACTCTCTTGGGCTCTCAACCATGAAATGACTAAGAGATTTTACTGCAAAGGCTATATCTGGCCTAGTGTTGACCAAATACATGAGAGAGCCAATAAACTGCATGTATAAGGTGGGATCTACATCCTTCTCCTTGGATGTGTCTAGTTTCTTCCAATTTGTGATCATAGGTGTAGACATGGTTTTGCAATCCTCCATCCCAAACCTATTCAAGATTTCAATGCAACATTTACCTTGTCCAAGGAAAATCTCTGTATCTTTCCGCCACACCTCCATACCTAGAAAGTAGTGCATAAGTCCCAAATCCTTCATCTTGAACTCTACTCCAAGGTCTTTCTTGGAATCCTCCATGATCCCCAGTGAACTTGTTAAAAACAAGTCATCCACATATAGAACAAGAATGAGAACCTCACCTCCAACCATAAAGTTGTAGAGGTTAGCATCCACCTCACTCTTCATGAAGCCCATTCCCTAAAAGTAACTATCAATGCACTCATACCATGCCCTAGGAGCCCTCGTGAGTCCATACAAGGCTCTCTTCAATTCGCACATGTGGGTCTCTTTGTTATGTGCTATAAAGCCTTCTCATTGATCTATGTATACCTCCTCTTTTAACTCGCCATTAAGGAATATTGTATTGACGTCCATTTGATGGATCTTCCATCCCATCTATGCTATAAATGAGAATATATCTCATAAAGAAGTATACCTTTCTATTGGAGAAAATGTCCATCCTTCTAAGAGAACCCAATTTCCACGAAATTGTATTTCTTGATTCTACCATCTGCACTGTGCTTGATCTTAAAGATCCAGCATGATCCAACCACAACCCTATCTATTGGTCTAAGCACAACCTTCCACACATCATTCTACATTATTAAGGTATATTCCTTGCCCATTTCATCTTGCCACACCTTATGTTGTGTAGCCTCCTGATATCTAGAAGGCTCACTATCTACCAACTGACTAATTAATGCAATATAGTCATTAAACTTGGCTGGTTGTCTCCATTGTCTAGTACTCATCCTAGGAACTCTCACAAAATCCTAAGTATTCTTATGTGTCTGTTGAACCTCACAGTTCCTGCTACCAACTATAGAGGATGAAACACCAACCTTCATGTATTCTTGATGCATTTCTTGGATTTGTTGCATCTGTTGCTCCATATTCTACAAACTCTCAACACTTGAGCTTGTGCTTGTACTAGTAATTATACTTGATCTTTTCTACCCTTGATTCTATTGTGTGATCCTTGGAGATTCTATTAGATTCTCTTTCTCATCATCTCCTAGAAAATCTCTGGACCTTCTAAATTCCTTTTCCTCTATGAACTTGACATCACGCCAAACTATAATCCTCCTGGTCCGTAGAATAAATATCTGACATACCTTTGAGGTTTCACTGTACCCCATGAAGTACCCCCTCTCTATAGTTTAATGTGACTTGGTACATGTATCCCTTGGAATCTGACAATATGCTAAACTTCCAAATATCCTGAAGTGATTGACATTTGGCTTCTTCCCAGTAAACACTTCCTCTGGTGTCATCTTTCCTAGTACCTTATGCAGAATCCTGTTCTATATGTATATTTCCATACTACATGTCTTTTCCCATAAGTAGTATGGCATGTCCTGGTCATGTAGCATATCCCTTTCTGCCTCCAATATAGAGTGATTCTTCCTCTCATCAACCCTATTCTATTGTAGGTTGTAAGGAATAGTCCATTCTCTCTTGATTCCTTCCCTAGCATAGAAATCACGGAGCTCATTCCCATTGTACTCACCTCCATTGTCTAACTGAATAAATTTTATCTTCCCACCTTTCAAATTATCCCCATGAGCTTTGAACTCTTGGAAGTGACTGAAAACCTCATCCTTGGTCTTCAAGAAGTATATTCAGGTATTCCTAGAGAAATCATAAATAAAAGTAACAAATTACTCATATCCTCAGAGATACTTCATCAAAATTTTTCCACATGTATCTGAATGTACTAGATAAGGAACACCCTTGGATCTAGTGTCACCCAGAAAAGTTTCTTTCATAAACTTCCCCAACACACATTCCTTACATACATCATCATGCTCTGTGCTCACCTCCGGAACACCTATCACTGTCTCACAAAGAAATTTAAGTTCCCCATGATGTATATAGCCCATCCTCCTATGTCATATCTCTCCTCGATCTCTAGGATTATTTTTTCTCATGGTTGCCTTAGGAGTATCAAACTGCAACCTATAATTTTGACCACTCCTAACTCCAATAGCTATGGGTGATTTCCAATCTTTATTCTTGATAAACACATGTGTCCCTCTAAAGAGTACATTGTACCCTTTTTCCTAAAGGATAGATACATAAATTAGATTCATCCTAAAGCTTGGCACATGCAGAAAATCATGAATGGGAATCAACTTGTCATTCTCCCTCTGAAATTGAACTGTCCCTTTCCCAACTGAGTTGAGTTTGGATATGTTCCCAATAGAAATATGGATTATGGTGTCCTCCTCCTTATAACTTGAGAAGTAATCTCTAAATCCTATCATATGAAATGATGCCCCACTATTTATGTACCAAACACTCTGTGAGGTTGAGATTGTAGAAGTTGAGAAATCCAACTTCATAGCTTGCCAAGAACACCTGCATGTAAAATACCTGTTGCAAAGAATGAAGCCAATGACAGAAAAAGTAGAAACCCTTCTGTGCTAAAAAAGTGAGAGCTCAAATGTATTTAGAGAGTATGCAAAAACAAATACAAGCATTCAACCTTAAAGGTGAATGAAACCCTAAAAAAAGGAAAAGGCTAACCTAAGAGAAATCTTAAGTGAAAAATAGAGTACGACTAACTTAATAATTAATATCAACATGATATAATTAATAAGTGAGGAAAACTATGTACTCTAACAACCCCCATTAAGTGAAGCTCAGGAGGTAAGCTAACCTAGCACAACTATGAAAGAAATAAATGGGTCCCGAAAACAAGGCCTGATCAGGTACCCAATACAGGGAAATCTCTGTGAACCGGAGATAAAGGAGAAAACCCAGTGGGAAAAACTCCTCTCCAAAAAGAGATATAAAAGAAAGCAAAAGAGAAAGGATGAATTTAAGAGACTCTCTCAAAGCCATGAGTACAATGCATGCTGCCAACCCCCCGTGAGAGAGGGTTGAGGCTCCAAAGCCCCCCCAGAATGAAAGAACCCCTGGATCAATGAACAAACCACCATGACTCCAATACAAAGGAGTGAAAGGAAGTGAGCACTGAAGAGGTGACCTTAAAAGATGAGGTGTCACTGGAAGGACAAGCTGATGCTCAAATGAGAAGACACAAGGATCCTGAAATGGAATCCCCAATGCAAGTGGTATGACAGGTGTGCTCACACTATCATGAGAGAGGAGATGAGTGTCCTCTGTGAAATCCTCAACAATTGCACCTGGTGGCTCGATGAATGGAGCTGGAGGGTCTGGCAGTGCTGAAGAAGAGTCCTACTGAAGAGAAAGAACCTCAACAAGATGTGGTATGGCAGTCACAATAGTGGTCTCAGGAACAACACAGAGGTTCAAGTGACCTGACTGCACCATATGATGCTCTCGTGGAAGAGGAGAGATGTGCTCCGATGATGGAGATGGTGGACCAAAGTGAGAAAAAGTGTAGAGATGGGTGGAATGATCAACTATCCCTATAGAAAAAATGCCACCTGTCACACTATCTTGAATGAAGACTGAATCTGGCATGAACACAACTGTCTTCCCTGATCCGCTATGTGTAATCTGGTAAATCGAGAGAAGGTTTGCAGTCAGAGATAGAACATACAATACATCATTGAATGTGCCATCCTGAATGCATACAAAACCTTTCACGTAGACTGGCATAACAGTGTTATTCCCCATGAGAATGTGAGGAATAGGAGAAGCCTCAATAGAAGAGAAGATATCTGGAGAAGACGCCATATGGTGAGAAGCACCTGAATCAAGTATCCAAGGGACATATGAAGGGGATACAACGGAAGCCTGCAATTCATGACCCTGTCCAAAATTCTGTCCAGATGTCAAAGATGAGGTAGAAGATTGAAAAGTAGACCCCTGTGAGGTGGAAGAGGATGGAGAGGAAATAGTGCTCTTCTGAAGGAGAGCTTGGAAAGCTGCAATCTATTTCTCATAGCCATCAAATCTCTTCTGAAAATAATGTGACTCATCATGGGACCACTTCTGACAATAGGAACAGGTAGGGTTCTCATTCTTCTGTTTCTTCTTCTTAGAAGAAGATGGTGGGCCAGTAGAGTGTTGAGAAGAGGAATCATATATCTGCTTTGGCTTTGGCTTCTGTGTATCCTGAGATGACTTGGCAAGCAATGCTTGTGACTGTGAACCTGTAAGAGAATCCATCTGACTGAGCTTGGACTGCTCACGAGTTAACCTGTCATAGAAGGTCTCAAAAGAGGGCATAATATGACGTACACCTAGTGCATCCATAGTGGAGTAGAAGGTAGAAGTGAAAATTTGATAAGGACCACGAAGCTTTGAGAGTATCAGGAAGATACACTCATCATCTGACTTCGTCTTTCTGGAAACCTGTAAAATAGATCAAAGAGACTTGAACTTCATCAAGAAGTCCTCAATGCTGGTGAATGATTTAGGTACTAAGGAGGTGAACTCTGCATCTATCTGGAGGACCCTGAACTGATTCATTATGCCAAACAAGGTGGAAAAATTGTCCCACATATCCCTAGGTGTGGTCAGACCATCCAGGTGGAACAACAACCCATCTGAAACATTCAGGGAAATAAGGCCCATTGCCTCATCCATCCTATTCCTGTGCATAAGAGCCTCATAAGGCCTTGATAGAATAGGCTGAGCCACATCCAGGCAGGACCATAAACCTCATGACATTAGGATTCTGGTCATTTGTGACTTCCATGTGTGGTAGTTATGTGGAGTCAGAATGACAAAGGATGTGTCTGACATTGAGAGAATAAGATGGAAGAAGAAGGGTCTCTCTGAATTGAAAATGCAGAAAGGAATATGCACCCCCCCACACACTATCAAACTAACTCTTGTACACCACAAAAAGAAGCAAAAAATATAAAGAACCAGAGAAAAACCTAAGTTTCCAAAGCAGAACAGGAGCACAAAATAAGGTGCGTCTTTGAATACAAAATTCAAAAATAAAATGGAAAAATTAGGAAATGAGACCTAGATGAGAGCGATGGGCTTGGAAAGAGCTTTCTCACGATATATAGAAGTTGAAAATCTGAGTCCATATGAGCCCTATAGAGCCAAAAAGGCACAAGTACCCCCAAAATGCAAGGTCACTGGAAAAACACAGTCCCGACAATAATTTTGACGGTCGTATGGCCATCACGGGACGTCTGGCCGGGCGGAGGTGGCGGGTGGGCGGTGGTGCTAGCGGGGGTGGCGACCGGGCGGGGCGGCGGTGGCGGCCAGGCGGTGTAGCGGTGGCGGCGGGTCTCAGTGGAGGCATAGTGGTCGGCGGGTGGTGCGTGGGCCGGGGGCGGGGAGCAGGTGGCATGGTGGTGGTGCCAGGGTGGTGGTACACTCCGACAGCCCCAAAATCTTAAAAAAAATGTGAATTTTTTTATTTTTTTATTTGATTTTGCCTCAATTTTTGTGTTGTACGGCCTTAATAGGCCAAAAAAATTTCTCCAGAGGTCACTCTGACCAAATATGTCAAAATTTATATGTATATTGACTCTCCCGGGCCTTCTGAGCATGATGGTTGAGTCCGTTTTGGCTCAAACAACTCCAAAAAATAGCACCTCCTTAGAAATGACAAAAAAACCCCAGAGAGGTTGTGGCTATTGTCTTTGAATCGCGGCTTCAAACAACCTTCAAACTAGGTAGCAACAGGGTAGCTCTGATACCATGTAAAAGTTGAGAAATCCAAATTCACAGCTTGCCAAGAACACCTGCATGCAAAATACCTGTTGCAAAGAATGAAGCCAACGACAAAAAAAATAGAAACCCTTCTGTGCTCAAAAAGTGAGAGCTCAAATGTATTCAGAGAGTATGCAAAAACAAATACAAGCATTCAACCTTAAAGGTGAATGAAACCCTAAAAAAAGGAAAAGGCTAACCTAAGAGAAAGCTTAAGTGAAAAATAGAGTACGACTAACTTAATAATTAATATCAACATGATATAATTAATAAGTGAGGAAAACTATGTACTCTAACAGAGATAAACTTACAAGATATGAGTGTAAACTCATCCTCCATTATACTAGAGAGCTCATCTGCACTTTGTAAATCTTCCACCTGATTCTTATCTTTATTGTTGTTCTTCTTTCTTTTGGGGTAATTGCTGACATAGTGGCCAAACACATGACAACCATAACACTTAATCTTAGAAAAGTCCTTCTTCTTATTACTTTGTGGATTTGATCCTTTGCTAGACCCCTTCTTCACTTTCCCTTTTCCTGGTAGGGAAACATTTTCCTTTTCCACCTCACTTTTTTGACTCTTATTGTTGGTTCCACTGACAAGAATTAGTCTAAGCTCCTCCTGAGTGAAGTCACTCCATAGTCGATCCCAAATTGGTAAAGTGTCTCATCCATTAATAAATTGAACAAAGACATCCCATTGCTTAGTAAACCCATTTAGGACTATCCTTACTAGCTCTTCATCATCTAGTTTATCTCCAATAGCTACTAACTCATCTTTGAAAAGTCTAATTTTGGTGAGGTAACTTGTAACAACTTCTTTCTTGTTCATTCAGGTATTCCTCAACTTTTCCTAGAGAATCATCTTTTGATTAGTGGTAGCATTTTGGTACAGATTCAGAATGACATCCTACATCTTCTTCACTTTATCTAAATTAGTGATATGTATAACTATATGGTCCTTGACGCCATCAAGGATTAGCCTCTTCATCTTGGCATCATCCTTCTTGTATGCTAAGAGTTGTGTTGGATTTTTAGGTACAACTACAACACTAGTCACATATTCCTTGATACCATTCTCTTCCATCAATAAAGAAATTTTGGCTTTCCAAATGCCAAAATTTGAGGTTCCATCCAAGCTGTCCTAATCTATTAAACCAACTGAGGCCATCTCAACGGATAAAAGAAATAATAATTCTAAAGAGTTCAAACTAGGTTTTATAAACCCTCAATTTTGTTTCTTTTTCCTAGGGTAAATCTTTTCAACCCCCAACTTGGCTTTGATACCACGTGAAAAATCTATTGTAGCTATTGATTATTAATATCCTATCTTATATAGATTATTTAACTGTCAAAAAATTAATTCACAACAAATATTGAATAATAACACAACCACAACTTCAAAAATAAAATCACAGATGCAAAATATGCAATATAATGAATACAATATTTTGGAAAATTGTCTCTGGAAAAACCCCAGAGGGAAAATCAGTACTGCAGATGAGGAATTTATTTTAAACTATAGCAAATTAAGAGATACATAAATTTCTTTCCTCTTACTAGCAGAGCTTTGACAATATTGTCCTCGGGAAATTCTTCTCCCAATTTCTCCTACCGAGATTCCACAATTGCTATTTCTAATGCTATCACATAGCCCTTTCTATCAATGCAATGCTTATTTTATAACACTACAAATGCTTCTCAAGTGTGTTCTCCAAATGCCTACTAACCCCCTTTTATACTACTCTCATTGGAAACCAACGACTGAGATTAATCTAAATTAATGACTGAGATAAATTAGACTTTAACAACCCATAAAAAATTGGTTGCTACATGTCCCTTAAGGAATCAATTAATTAAACAAATAATTGTTTCCAGTCCAAAATTTTTTCTAGAAAACTAATTATTTACTAATTTCTAGATAATGGAGGAACAATTGTCCTAGCTACCCCAACTAACAAGAGTTGAAGGTGAGGGTAGGTGCTGCTCGAGGAAGGAAGGGTGGGCAATAGGTTGGTGATATGTTTGTTCCAAAGGGCTCCTTAGTGGTTGTGGAACTACACAAGGAAAAATAGTTGAAGTAGTAATGGGACTGGGAGGGTGGGGTTGTGTGAGATCCTTTACTCTTTATGTTTACTTACCATATATTATCTAATTCAGTAGTTAATGTGTTACTAGGTTTGAGATAAGTAGTTGCACAGAGGTCTCATTTTGTAGGCTGGGATGTTGCATTGTAAGCACTGTTAATAATTCCCATTATTATATTTTAGGGTTAGTTTGAAGGTGAATGTTTTCAAAAGGGATTTTCCTCTATTTTTTATATGGAACAATAAATTACATACAACACACGATGTATATTTCCTTTTAAATATATACAAAAATCACTTATTACCGAGAAAAAAAACATTAAAAAATATTTAAATAATGGAAAAGTATTCTCTTACAATCTGGTATTACTAATCTTGATATTGGTTAGTGGGAGGGAGCTGAAGAGTTTTCCAGGAGTCCACACAGTGGAGTTGTTTCATTCTTTGAGAAAATTAGGAAGACCTTCTCAAAGCTCCAGAAGGAGTAGGGGGAGAAGAATGCTTTGTCACCTCAAGAAAGAAAGAATAAGAGGTTGAGTTTCAAAGAAGATAAACAATAGGAAAATAAAAATACAGATCAATAAAAAATTGGTGGGGAAAGTTGAAAGTGTTATTTAACTGATGGAAAAATGGGGAAAGGCCTCCTAAGTTGTACAATCTTGAATTTTTAGGTGAATTTGGAAGAAATTTCAATTGAATTGAGAGTGAAAGTGAGAGTTGTAGACATGCCACCAGTGCAACAACAACTAGCTTTTTGACGTAGAAGAAATATTTTAGATGGCCCTAACAATATTTCTAGTATTGGTGTAAGCTCTACTGATGAATGGGACTCCCCTTAATACCACAAGTACATGACAGAAACAAAGAGAAACAACAAAAATTTGCAAGAACAGAAAATTGGCTTCTTATTGGCTCCACAAATGTGGAATTACAAACTTCAGAATTACAATATCAAAAGCCACATGGGCATCCCTTACGATAATATGTAGGACAAAGCCTCCAATAACTAGATATTCTTCATATGTCCTATTCCTTGTGCTTCTACCAACACGACTATCTAGTATATCTTCAATCTCCTTGGTAGCTGAAGTAGTAGCTGGAATACTCCACTGTGTTTTTGTGACCTTGCCTTCAACACCCCCTTCATGGTACTCTATCAAA
>MU227979.1:2729216-2777798 GCA_018584345.1 Thuja plicata | reverse complement strand
TAAATATTTACAAAACATGAGATTAGGTAGCCCAACTTCCGGAAGCCATAACTTTTGAACCGTAGCTCCGATTGGCTATTATAACCACTTTCTAGAAAGGGGAGATCGCGATCTACAGTGCCTGACTAGAGCTTTAGTTAGTGGGTTCGACCTCGATCCGGAGCCTCTAAGGTCCTGAAAATTGAGCTCAAAGGTTTTGCACCCTAAAATCTCAACAGTAAATCCTTAATAACTTTGCCAATACAGATGATCTGGCAATGAAATTCAACTGGCATTCTTATATGACTAAGATGAACCTTCACCTGGAAAATTAGAACATTCTGAGTTCAAACGACCAACTTACCAAAAATATTAAGTTTCCAAAAATAGCAGCTTTGTACAAAATAGCCCTTATTGAATAGAAAAACACATATTTTTGGGTGATGCAAGATTGCCCTTACACCTAGGATGCTCCTGCATCATCTACATTGTCAAAAAATCCTTTTCCATCAACACAAATATTAAATTTTGATGATAATAATATTAGCTCAATATAAGGTGGATTCTCTCAATTGCAACATCTTTCAAGTATTTATAATTGTCGATATGATTTTTCCATACATAAATGTGTCAAAAATGTCAAACTATTAGTATATCTTATTGTTTACATTAGTAACATTAATTTAAGCTTCAATTTGGGAAGCTTGATAACACTTACAAAGATCCTCACTCGTTGCTTGGAACTCACACTAGTAGAATAGGAAAATACAAATAAAATATTTCTAAAACTTGCTCATCTCATATTTACATTCTAAGCTTCAATCTGCAAAGGATGTTAGTATTTTCAAAGATCATTCCTCATTTCTTAGAATTTAAAATTGTTGACTAGGATATGAAAATAAAATGTGCCATGAAATATCATTACTTATGTTTTAAATGGGAAAGGGATGTTAAGTTGTACAAAGATCCTTTAGTACTGCATAGAATCTCAAAAAGGGGATTTTTTTTTACCAAAACATAAATGTGAAGAATGTTTAGCATTAGTGATCTTTTATTTTTTCTATGAAGAGTTATATTGCAGGTGCAAATTTAGTACTCGACATAAGATTTGTGAATTTGTAATTTTTAATATATCAATGAAAGAAAGGAAATGACAACAATTAGTTCATTTAGCTTCTTTGATAAACAATATGTACACCAAGCTAAGCCTAAACCATGGTGAAAAGTTGATATTTACCCAATAAAATGAAACTACTTAATGTATACTTAAATTGTAGTCCTTGATAGTAGAGTGATTGATTAGATCCCAACTGTAATACTCTATAAAATGCTCCCTAAATGATCCGAACTATTTCTTTTAACAATAATAAGGATACATGTTAGCTTCAATTTAAAGTGTGAGGATAATATTACATATTTTCATGGCTGATTTGTAGTGAAAAGTCTGATAGGAGAGATGATCTTTATTACTTACTTACCCTTATTTAAAATGCACTCAATAATATTAGATTTGTCCACATTTTTCAATATTGGTGAAACAAATGTGTGAATTTGATTGGGTCTATCTGCTTATGTACTTGCTTACATTGAGTAAGATGAGATTTTTCTAAATTCATGTCTTTGTTGCATCAAAAAGACAATATTTATGCATATCTTAGATTTTTCTTGTTGCACATCACCTATTTTTTATTATCTTATGCTCTTAGTCAACTAAAGAGGTTAATTGTTTTCTATGAATTATGTAATGAATGATAGGAAAATAAACCAATAGAAAAATGAAAATTATTTTTTAAATTTATAAAACTATGTACAAACATTAGAATTATAGAATTACACATCACATTTTTTTCTCTAAAAAAGTAAATTGTAGCTAACGAATGCACAAGTAATATTGCCTATGGGAAAAAAATTATAAATAAGAGAGACATTTGTCAAGTTTTGATAATAATATTTTTTAATTAAAGTTACTAATGTTGTAAATTGTAGAAATACTATTAAAATCTTGACATATTTTGATAGAGTATAATACTAAAGTGAAAATTTATGACATGCAATAATGGATTCATGGTTGATTTAGTTATTTATTCAGTTGGCAGATGGATGGATCACACACCTCAAGTTTTTTCTCATCTATCATAATTGGAAGCCCCTGCTATTTTAAAGGCCATGCCATTATAAAAATACAATTTGACATTTGATCAATGCATTAAAATGTGTAATTAATTAAAAAAAATTCAATTAAAAATGTGTATTCAAAATGAACCAAAATAAATAAAGAAAATGATATTTTTATAGTTTTTGATTAGGGTAAAAAATGGTTTTGAAGGGGCCCCAAAACCCTATACAAGCATATTTTATCAGGGATCTAGAACCCCAAAGATGAAACCCGGCAAGAAGGATAAACAAGATAACATTGTAGCTAAAGACTAACAAAGAGACAACAACATACTAACAAAGGCGTTCAGAGTATCCATAAAAAATGATATTTTTATAGTTATTTAAAATATGAAACAAATATATATACTACCATATTTTTGCTCAATTTTTTTTTAATTTTATGCGATAATTGGCTAAGCTATACTCTAAAGTCAAAATATATGACTATGCAATAATGGACATGTCATTCAAAATTTTTATACAGTTTGACATTTGATCAAATGCATTAAAATGTGTAAGTCAAAGAAATGAAAAAAATGAATTTTGCACTCACTATTTTTCAATATGAACAAATAGAAAGAAAGAAAGGTGATTTTTTTTTGGTCGGTAATTGATGATTTTTTATATTAATAATATAAAGTATTACATACGGTGCAATAAACTATAATAGCCAGTCCCGGCCTACAACCATTTACAAAGTACTTCCAGCTCCCTCTGAGCATTACAACCTTACAGTTAAATCCAGGTTTTCCCAAAAAAGCAAACCCTATCTAGCCTTAACTTTCCAGGCAATTACATAGATTTTATCTTATGCAACAAACATAAAAACTTAAAACCTAACAGAACCACATCTTCGGTAGCAACATTACAAAAAATAGAGGCCCCAAAATTCCATTACTCCATCATTCACTCAGTTGGCCATGCTACATAAAAATTCCTTACCCTTCATGGAAAATAGGTTCTCCCCCTCTGAGGGATTTCCATTAGTTTTGCTTCTTTCTCTGCAATCTTGAGTTCTTCATGATTTTGAATCTCTGGTTTAACTTTCTCCCATTCTGCTCTTATCTGCAACTTGTAGTTTTCTTTATCCACTTTTCCCACCCACCTTATAAAAGGCATCAACCTGTGTTCCATGGCTTCCTCCTCATATTCAATGCACTCAGAAAAATCAGTGCCTACCCCTGGCACCGCCCGTTCCAATATGAAATCAAGGCCACCCAATAAATATTTTGCAAATAGAGCCTCATCCACCCATTTAACAACATCAATCAACTCCCACAATTCAAGCCCCCATGCCACAACCATGGATATATTTGTAGTATTCTCTCTTCGCATGATCTAAAACTCTTGAAATTTCAGCCCCAAAACCCCAATGATGGCTTTCACCATTGGCTCAGTTTTTATTTTCACTAGTCCAACAATTTGTTCTTTGCTTGCTGCTCCCGGGAAGGACTTCATTTGACGTTGTGTCTTCACAGTAAAATTTGCATTCATCTTCTCCTCCTTTGAAAGAAACCTGCACAATTTGAAAAATCACAAACCAGAACACAGAAAACTAAGTGGTATTAGTTGTAAAATGAGTGCCTTTGTGGGATAACTTGCCATCTTAAAACATTCCCACATCCCACTACAAGCTGTCAAATCTATCATTTCTCTAATAAATGCATGGAATGATAGTGCCATTTCCATCCTTCATAATGCATTCACTCAAGGATGAAACACAATTTTAAAAAGAGCCATCTTTTCAATCGTTAATGAACACCATCAAAATCATTTTGATTTCCTCCATTTATTTCAGCCCATTCATAAAAAAAAGTTGAGATGTCCACCTCATCTCCTGCTTGGCATGATAGCACACCCTATCATCTCACTCTCCTTATTCAATCTTCATGGATTTTGTCATTTCCATAAGATCGGCTGCCTCGTCTAATAAGGGATTAAGAAAGAAATCCATTCACCAATGCCTGCTTAGCTTTAAATTTCATTGCAAGAAGGAACTATATGTTGGGTTTTAAATTTTCCATTTTTATTTCTCCCACTTTGTCAAAAGTAATTTCCCATTTAGACAGAACATCTTCCTCTTTATTACCTTCTCGGTAGGTGTGGATGATTCTGAATTCAGAAAATGTTCGGATCAAAATCAAAATTGAATTTACTATTGGTTGAAGGTGCTAAGCCTATGTTTGACCATTTTTAAAAGCATAAATTAGCACAAGCGAATCTCCCTCCAAACATAATTTTTGTATTCCTATTGAGGAACCCATTTTGACTGCAAATAATGCAGCATTCCCTTCAACAATATTGTTGGTTCCTATCCTTAGCTCTCGAGCTCCAAAAGCCACAATCTCCCCATTATGGTCCCTTAAAATTGCACCAGCACCTGATGCCCCTGGGTTGCCTTTTGAAGCCCCATCAAAATTGGCCTTGATCCAACCCTCCTCACAAGCTATCCAAGTAACATCTTCATGTAGTTTATGCTTACCCACCCCCTTGGAGCCCACCTGACCACTTC
This sequence comes from Thuja plicata, assembly GCA_018584345.1. Taxonomy (NCBI): domain Eukaryota; kingdom Viridiplantae; phylum Streptophyta; class Pinopsida; order Cupressales; family Cupressaceae; genus Thuja; species Thuja plicata. The sequence continues at coordinate 2,773,150 of MU227979.1, read as the reverse complement.
TACACTTCAATCCAGGCCAAGCCTTTTGTAACTTCTGATCCATCAAAGTAAAAGGGGTAGAGATTGGAATTTTGGAAGCATAAGAATTAATTACTTCTTCAATGACATGGTTAATTTTGTGTTTCAGTCTCATAATATCTTTTTTTTTTAAAAAATTCTGAAAGAGCCTTCGATTTCGCTCCTTCCAAACCTCCCAAATGAGTATAGAAGGACTAGCTATCCATGCTGAAGAGAAATTAGACCTCATTCGTGGTTTAGGCCATCCAAAAAAATATATTTTAACTTGTTTGGGAGGGGACCTTGCCACCCCAATTTCTCCTTGAGCATCTCCCAGCATTGTGAAGTTACTTTTCAAGTTACAAGCAAATGAGTGACATCCTCTTCACCATTCTTACAAAGCATACACCTATTTGGTCCCTGGATTCCAAATTTTTGTCTCCTCAAACTAGTTAATATCCTTTCTTTGGTTGCAATCCAAGCAAAAGTACCTACTTTGGGAAGGAAATATTTACTCCAAAGTAGCCTTGTGGGCCAATCCTATGGGTCATTGGTTCTCTCAAGAAGCTGATATCCAAGTTTAACTGAGTAATTACCACTGCTAGCTGCACACCATTTAATAACATCCTCATCATTAGTGATAGTCACACCTTGATTCTCTAAAATATCTATCATTAATGTTGTTTTCTGGTCATTAAGCCCCATATTATAAATATTTTTCCATCCCCAAAAACCACCTAGAGGACTCTGCTACATTTGCACATAATGGCTCAACTATTCACCCCAACTAAATGAAAAGAGTAACTTCAACTCTTGATAATTTGGATTAGCTGATAACATAGGATAACCATTCCATGAATCTTCCTAGAACTTGACCTTCTCTCCATTGCCAACCTTCCATGTGAGGTGTTGGGTGATAATTGGTCTAGAACTAGTGATAAAATTCCACACAGTAGAGCCTTTTGGAGGATTTGGTGTAGTTAGGATTCTCACATCGGCCATTGAATCCAAATATTTAGCCTTTAATATTTTTACCCATAATAAGTCAGGGTTTTGAAAGATGCTCCAGATTAACTTTGCTCCTAGAGCTTCATTCATTAAATTCCAATCCCTCAATCCTGCATGCACATCTAATTTTGATTTACATACTTTTTTCCAAGCTATTAGAGACCGTTTATCTTCCTCATTTTTACCATTCCAAAAAAATTTCTTCATTCTCTCAACAACAATCTGAATAATTTTTATAGAAATCTTGAGGCACATCATTGAAAAAATGGGAATAACACTTATAACAGATTTGAGTAATAATATCCTTCCAGCAAAGGTTAGCCATTTTCTCTTCCACCCTTCCAATCTTTTGGAGCATTTCCCCACTAGATCTTTCCACAGACTAGATTTTGATGCACCCTTGAACAGAGGTATTCCAAGGTATTTACTTGGTAACATGTCTACCCTTAGGTCTATAATTCTACATATATCTCTTTGCTTATGAAGGTCAATATTAAAGAAGTATATCTCTAATTTATGCCAATTAATGCACTGTCCCGAAGCATTAATGTATTGATCCAAAGTTTCTTTTATAACTCTTTCTTCTCGAAGGGAGGCCTCTCCCATTAAATTAGTATCATTAGCAAACTATAAATGTGTAATAGGATCCAACCCACCAACCATTTTTATAGCCTTCCAAAACCTCAACTGCATGTTAGATCTAATCAACCGTCCCATTGCCTCTGCCATGATAATAAAAAGAAAAGGGGATATCAGGTCTCCTTAATGAATACCTTTATTGGATTTGAAAAATCCCTATGGGCTACCATTTACTAAAGCAAAAAATCTTGGAGTATTGATACAACACTCCACCCATTGAAACCATTCCTTGCAAAATCCAAAACACTAGAGGACCTTAATGAGGAAAGCCCTATTAACAACATCATATGCCTTCCTAATATCAAATTTGATCATCATCTTTTTTGTCTTATTCCGTTGGAGGGTATGAATAATTTCATGGGTGACAATGATCCCCTCATGAATAGATCTGTCTGGAGTAAAAAAATTTTTGTTCCTCAAAAATTATGGACTATAAAATGGTTTTCAGTCTATTCACCATGACCTTGGAGATAATCTTATAAATTGTATTACATAACGAAATTGGTCTAAAGTCTTCAAAAGATAATTTGTCCTCTTTCTTTGGAATTAGAGTGATGAAGGTGTTATTAAAGTCCTGGAATAAAAAGCCCCCTGCCCTAGACTCCTCCACCACCTCCCACACCTCAAAACCAACCAAATCCCAAAAATGTTGATAGAAGATAGCTGAAAAGCCATATGGACTAGGAGCCTTCTAGGATCCAAGACTAAAAATAGCCTTTTTTACTTTCAACAGTTTACATGGTTGTTTAAGCATTTCATTTTGAGCAGCCGTGTTGCATTCTAAAATAATATTGTGGATTTCTAACTCTGAATTAAGATCAACAGAATCATCCCTGAAAATATTTTGGAAATATCTAATCACCTCTTGATTGATTTCCTCTGGGTCTTGCACTAGATCACCATCATTATTTTGAATTAAATTTTTTTTATTCTGTGATCTTCTCACTTTAACAGAGTTATGAAAAATGGAATTATTTTTATCTCCTTCAGTGAGCCATAATTTTCTTGACTTCTGTCTCCAACAAGTTTCTTCCCTACTTAAGAATTCATTGTATAGTTTTTTCAACATGTTTTCTTCCATTAAGTTTACTTCATTCATCCCATTTTCAATAACATTGGAATGTAAGGTTTCAAAATCCCTTTCCAAGGATTCTTTTTCAACAAAATATTTTTGAAAACATCTCTATTCCAACCTTTCAGTTGTTCTTTTAAGTATTGCAACTTTTTAAAAAGGATGAAAGCCTTGTTACCTCTTCTAAGTGGAACCTAATTCCACCAAAGCTTCACTTGAGCGCTGAACATATTATGTCTCAGCCACATGGCTTCAAACCTAAAAGGAGCTCTATCTGGTGCTTTGTCCTTCTGAAACCTCACACTGATTGGATAATGATCAGAACCAGTCAAATGTAATATCTCAGCAATACATGTCCAATTGGTGACAACTCAATTTCCAGCCAAAAGAAACTTGTCCAACTTTTCAGCCATATTTAAGAATCCACTCCTTCTATTAGTCCAAGTGAATTTCCCATTTCTTAAATCAAGATCAACCAAGCCATTATTAGTCACAAAATCTGAAAATTCCTTCTAACTTTGTCCAACCCATCCAAGCCCACCTTTTTTCTCCATTGGATTTTAAATTGCATTGAAATATCCACCTAAAAGGAAGATCTCATTTGGATTTCTATTGAGGAGCTCTGATAGATCCTACCAAAAAGCTCATTTTTGAGCCGGAGATCTTGGGCCATAAATGTTTAAATCTTGAAAATGTGTAAGGAGATATTTTGAATTTACTTCCACCCAAATCCAAAATATATTGCTTTCCCTAATAGTCACTTCAATTGTTGAATCAACCCATAGAATACATAATCCCCTAGAAGCACCAATTGCCTTTGAGAAACAACATCTCCATCTATTAAATTTATTTGCAAATACATGTATCTCTTCTCCACTAATCTTTGTCTCTTGTAAAAAATAACATCTGGTTTCACCTGATCAAAGGCTCTTTTGATCAGGCAAACCTTGTCAGGGGCATTGCAGCCCCTGACATTCCATGATATGATTTTTATGGTGCTTGGGAAGGGGAAAATCCCATCCTTGACATCAAAAATTTAGACTGGTTTGATGCACTACCAACTAAGGCTAATTTAACCTTATTTGATTTTCTTCCCCTTTTTTTTCTTTCTCCTAAAGAGGGTTTTGATTTCTCATTAGGATGTTTCTCAATTCTCCTAACTTCCTTCAAACTGAGTGTTTGAAATGCCAAATTCATCATCCTCTTCCTCATCCATTTGTAAAATGTAATCAGAATCAGAATCACTCGTCTTACCACTGCTATCTTTGACATTATCAAAGGAAGATCCAGGTTTCTAATAGGGGATATTTGAATATCTTTAAAACCTTCTTCCTCTACAAATTTAGATCTATTGGTATTATTCATCATACCTAGATCCTCAACATGAAATATTAGAGGAATAACATTTTGGACAATCCTGTAGCTACAATCAGGTTCAGGTGAATTCAGAATAGTAGAGATTTCCCTAACAGACTCCCAGCCCCCACCTTTCTTTTCCAAATATACACTGCTCATTCTCAGATTTTGGGTATTCTCTTAGGGGTTTTCAAAATTTCCTAAGAAAGGTTTGGTTGTTGGTGAAGACCTTGATTTTGATTCACAGTTCTTCCCCTTAATTATGGTGTTATCTATATCTTCGGGCTCATCCGCATAAAGGGATTTTGTGTTTCCACCCTCATTACTACCCAAGTGTGGATTGTGTCCATTATTTTCCTTTCTCCATTCATTTGCCATAATCCAATCAATAATCTCTTTTGTGTTGCCTTGTGATATCCCTAGGGTTTTTTTATCCTCCATTCTCTCACCCACTTTCTCTGAGATAATCATTTGAAGTTCTGAATCTGATTTCTGATTCCAAAGCCTTTGCTCAGTGATTTGGATAATCTTATTGTTAATCATATTAACTTCTCTAGATTTACCTTTTATATTATTATTATCATCATTGTCCATGTTTTTAGTAGTGTTTTCATCCCGAGGATCCCCTTCATTCTCCAATATTATTTTTTGTTTCCAAACTCCATTTTTAGTTGTGATTAATAGAGTATCGGGTAGGGGATGAACCTCTTGCCACAAAATAAGAATTTTTGGGCATGTTGACAGGTTGATATCCATTAAGAATTCTTCCACCTTGAGGAAACTAACTAGGTGGTTTCCTAATATGCTTAGGGTTTCAAAACCCCAATATTCATGTGGTAAATTTGTAGTTTAACCCAGATGGGTTTTTCTTTTATCTTTTCCTTTTTTGGGTCAAAATTATGAGACCATTCAATGATGTAAAGACCTTTTCCATCAATAAAAAAAGGGCCATTTTCAACACCCATTCTTTATCTTCGGAGGATGGGTTTATGACCAAATAGAAGTCATTTTCCATTTTCTTCAATGTGAAGGCATGTCCCCACAATTTGTTACACCAATCCCTAATTTTTCTTAGAGAGGGCCATTCCCCAGCCCATTTCAAAAAGAAAGCATGACTTTCTAGAAAGCTAACAGATTCATTCCAAACAACATTTGCAATTGAAATGGTAGAGACATTTGTAATTTCTACCATAGGAAGTACCTCAGAGGGTGTCTCCACGGCCTTTTCCACCACTTTCTATTTCCATTTTTTTTTTCAATCCTTCTAAAGTTAAAGAAATGCTCATTTGGCCTCTGTTTTTCTCTATTCGGGAATTTGAGGTTTGTTTCCATAGTCATAGCTCTGAAGCTAGCTTTCCCATTAGACAAAGGTTGTTTCAACCTTCCACGAGGGTTTTGAAAGTGATTCATCTTTGGCTGGTCCTTCTCAATCTTAGTATTTTTAGAGCGTGATCAGTTTCCCCAATGGTTTCCCAAATATTCCAAGCCCACATGGTTGATGAAGGGTCACTGCAAATGCATCTATGTAGGCTACTGCAAGTAGTCGTTGGGTCAAAGTTTTTTCAAACACCCACCTCCCACCCATTCTCTCATTGATGTTAGTTCCCCATTTCTTACTAAAGCGTCTTCAGTTCTAATTCCATTTTCTATCAATTTTAAGAAATGTGATATTTTTATTTTTATTGAAAATATAAAATAAATATAGAGTATAAGATTTTTATAGTTATTTAAAGTTGTCTATTACTCTCATGAGGACCTCAAAGCTTTTCCCAAGGCAAATATAATATACTATATTCCAAATATCACGATGTTCCCATTGCTCTCAAATTAGAATTCCATAATTATGTTGAGAGCACAAGTATTAGGAAGTTGCATAAGAAATTAGATTAGTGTTCAACATAAAAAAGAATGGGCAATGTTAATATATAAACCACAATGAAATAAGATTCTCCAACTTAGTGGCTTAATGCGACATACTTAAGGATAGACTATCACAAGGATGTATGAAGATAAGTTAAAGAGGAAGGTAGACACACCATCTTTGAACCAAGGCATTTGAAAATAAGATTAAGAGCATGTTAGTCACATTATATTCAAGTTAGGGCTAAGATAAGGTATACACTAACTCACTTATAACTCATAAGGATTGACTAGTATAAAGAGCCTATCTCTTTCTCATAGTTACTTGTGAAGGAAAAGAGAAAAAATAAACCTCTAAGAAAAATAACGCCATGTTTCAACATTAAAATAATCTAGGTCAGATTGTTCAAAAGGAAAAGAGAGAGATACTCATACCAAGCCTCACAGTGCATTTATATTAAATTAGGTGAATGTATGTATAATCCAATATAAAGGAAAAAACATCAAATAATCAAACCTAAATACAAAGGTTTGGGGTGGTGACAGCTCATCAAGTTTCTTGCCACACAAACTCAAAAGGCACAACTACACAACCTTAATGATAGTCATCATTTCATATGTTTGTTCCTTCGTCATTGAAATATTTTTTAACTAGACACACCTAGTTACACCGAGAAATTTCTTGGCTAGCTCTCCATATGGAAAAGTTTCATCCAAGTGACCCATTATTTTAAATCTAATCTTTTGTACTATTGTAGGGATAGTATGAGGTCTTTATGCTTCCCCTATTAATTACTACATTTGGTCTTAAGATTAGCCACATGTTCACCTTTTTTGCAATCTCCTCTATGTGTTAGAGTTTTTTTTCCATCTCTTGCCAATTAGTGTTACCTCATGCCAATTATAATCCTCTCTCATGAGTTTGTTGACTAGTTATCAATGCATAGTATGCCTAAAATATGAAACAAATAGGGTTTCATGTGTACGACATCCTATTTGTGTCTTTGCTCTGAGCTTTCCATCTCTCATATCACATTTACTGCAGGATTTTTGCATTAGGGTTAGCTTTTAGTATGGCTTCGGCCAACTTCGGCCCAACAGTTGATGCTGGTGTGTGAGTTGAAGCTTTAGAAATCCATGGTGCCTCCTCTGAATAAAGGTCCTTGCAAGTTCATCCCGAAGGTCTTTCACAAGGTAACCCTAATATTGTTCTTAATTTGCAAGAATTTGATTCTGCATGTGAATGGTTAGAAAAGCATACTCTGATTGGATATTTTGTGGGTCGTACTCCTAAAAATATCCTTAAAGATTGGGTAAACAATAGCTGGACCCCTCATTGGGTCCGCCTTGACAGTGTGCAAAACCTTACCAAAGGTTTTTTCCTTTTTCATTTTGCTAACCCTTCCCAGGCAGAAGCTATTTTTAGCTGTGGGCGCTGGACTGTTAGGTCATCCCTGCTTGTTTTTCAGAGATGGTCTCGAGACTTCACTATCTTAGATGAAAAGAAACTTAGGTTCCCTATTTTGGTTGAGTTTCCTGGTCTCCCTTTTCCATGCTGGCTATTTATTGAGTCCATTGCTAAAACCCTTAGTAAGTTCATTGTCATGGAGCATGAATTTTTTTTCAATGTTCATCCCCAGAAGTGTGTCTGTGTTGAGGTCAACCTTTCTAGGGACCTCAAGGACACTGTTGAAATCCAAGTTGGTTCTCTCACCATTTCTCAAAAAGTGCTCTATTTGAACCTTCCCAACACCTGTTATAGGTGTCAATCGACATAACACAAGATTAAGGATTGCCCAATAGTTACCCCTCGGGTGAAGCCATCGCCAAAGGAAGTGTCGGTCAAAAATGCAGAAGCTGGAAAAAAAGAAGAATGGACTACAGTTTCATGAAAAGGTAGGAATGCCTCAGGCTCCAAGACAACACACACCACTTCTGCTATTGTGTCATCTCTAGAACCTTCAGTTGGAGAATCTCCTCCTTCCACTGTTGCACCACTAGTGGTGTCACTTATTTTAAACCCTGTTATCCAGGGGAAAAACTTAGTTGCGAGGGCTTCCACTCTAGAAGTGGTGCTCGCACCACCAGCGGTTTCTTTGATTTCCTCTTGATCTTTGTGTCAGTCTCAAAGTCCTGATGGACACACAGATGACCCATAAAAAAGGCGGTTTACCTCTTCTGGAGATTTACTCCCTAGCTTTGGCTCTGTACCAGCTTTCTTGCAGAATAGTTTCTCCTCTCTTGAGGATGAGGAAACCATGCAAGAGTTTTTATGAATTTTTTTTCCTGGAATGTGCGAGGTCTAACTGACCTCTCCAGAATGTATTATGTTCATGATACCTGTCGCAAAATTCACAGTCTAGATGTTTTATGTTTACAGGAAGTTAAAATTTCTATGTTCTTGCTTAACTCTGCCTGTTGTGTCATTTGGCCGAATGACATTGTTTTTTCTTCTCAGCATGAAGCTGGTAAAGGTGGTGTCATTACTATTCTATCACCTCACCTTCATTCTTTTGTTATTGCTCATGGATTTGATCTGATGCAGCGTGTCACCTATATTTTGCTATATTTTCATAATCATTCTTTTGGTATCATTAATGTTTACGCCCCCAATGATGCTATGGAAAGATCTCAACTTTGGTGCTGGCTGGCGGACAATTTGCCTCCTGCTACTTGGGTTATGTGTGGAGATTTTAATATGGTTGAGCTAGCCTCTGAAAAGGAAAGGATTACACCTTTTCACTAGATAGATGGGGAGAGAGAAGCCTGGTACCATATGCACAATAAATTGGGCCTTTTTGATCCCAATGCTAACCGTCACCAGCAGGGTGGGGTTTGGCATACTTGGTCTAATTTTAGAGCTGGCTCTGACCACATATTTAAGAGACTAGATCATGCTATGATAACAGCTCAATATTTTTTCTCTTTTTTTGAAGATCAAGGCCTACTTTTCATTCCTCTGACAGATGTGACCCTGTCAGATCACTTCCCCATTTATTTTTCCATCACTTGGCAGTCCTTTGCCAGGAGGGTTGCTCAAACTTAGTTTTATCTCAACACGTCTGTGCTGACGCATGCCTCCACTATTGCTCACATTCTTCAAGTTTGAAATTTAGAGCCTCGGTCCCACATTCATCTTGGTTGGATTCAATGGTGGAATGATGCCATCACCTGTACTGCAAGATTTATTTGCATTTACATCTGTCAGTTAGCCTGCTACAGGAAGCGTGCTTACAAAGCTAACACCAAGGCTCTTTGCAATGTTGTTGATATGCTTGCATTGAACCCCTTTGATTCTAAACTCCATCTTAAGCTGGCCCAACTTTGACATGAGAAGCAAATTGCTGATGCCTCTACTGCTTGTGGAGCTCAAATCAAAGCTCGCCTCCACTGGTTGGAGGTGGGCGATAAAGCCTCTAAGGAGGTTTTTCATGCTCTCAAAGCCCAACATACCAATGTTAGTATTCAAAAAATCAAACAAGGATCTAAAACCCTTACTGAGCTTTCGGCCATTCTTCAGGCTTTTGTTCATCATTATGAAAAAGTGTTCACTTCACAGGGTAATTCTGTTGCGCGGGAAGAGGCTCTTAAGGCTTGTATTGCTATTACTCCAAACTGCATAGCGGTTGAGCATCGTTCCTTTTGTCAGAAAATGCTTACCATCTCTAACCTCAAAGAAGCAGCTTTTTCTATGGCCAATGATAAATCTCCAGGATGTGATGGCTTCCCCTGCGAATTCTACAAACACCTTTGGGATGTTGTTGGTCCTGACCTGCACAAAGTTTACCTTGAGGCCTTTCACAATAAAATTTTGGGTACTTTAATTAATAAAGGGAATATCAAATTCATACCTAAATCTGGTTATCCTAAGGATATCTACAATTGGAGGCCCATCACTTTGTTGAACGTCTCCTACAAGATAATTGCCAAAGCGTTAGCTCTCAAAATCAGACATCTCCTTCCTCTTATTGTTTGCCTTGAGAAAACTGGCTTTATTAAATCCAGGTATATTCTTAACAACATTATTGCTATCTGGGAAGGGATGGAATGGGCTCATCAATCTAAACAGGCTACTCTATTCCTCAAAATTGATTTTGCTAAAGCCTATGACTGCATTGAATGGCCTTTCATTCTTGCTATGCTTCAAGCTCTTAGGTTCGGTCCTCACTTCTTACAGTCTATGGAAATGCTTTTTGGTGATACCTCTATGTGCATTACCATCAATGGGTCTTAGTCTAATACTTTTGGGCTTTTTAGATCCATCTGGCAAGGTTGTCCACTGGCTCCTACTTTATATGTGCTTGTTGCTCAATGCTTTGGGTATTTTCTTGCCAATTCTATTTCCTCTGGTTTGGTTCATGGCATTTCCCTTCCTGAATCCTCTTCCCAGCTTGTTAATGGTCACTTAGCTAATGACTCCTTTCTCACTCTTATTGAGGATGAGGAGAACATCTCTAATGCCTTGCAGTGCCTGGACACCTTTTGTTAAGCCTCTGGATCTGCTATCCAATGGTCAAAAACTCTTTGTTTCAGACAGTCTTTTCTTCCACCCCCTCCCTGGCTTGATAAATTTGACTAGAAATGGGTTCATAATGGGTAAGTCTTCCACTTCCTGGGCATTCCCTTTTCTTTCCATGGATCCTTTGTGGATTTATGGAATGCTGTGATTGCCAAGATTGAAAAAAAGTTGCAATATTGGATTTGCAAGCATCTCTCCCTTGCTGGGAAATTTTAGATTTGCTCCAAAGTGTTGGCTTCTACTCATGTCTACTACTCCTCATGTTGGGCTCCTTCTAAGGCTTCTTATCTCAAGCTGGAACGTCTCCTCAAAGAATTTCTTTGGGCCTCTGGAGTTGACGGCCATGGGTTTCATAGGGTTTTCTGGGAGTTCTGTTGGCTTCCTCGTGATTCTGGAGGCCTCGGCCTTCTCTCCACTTAGAAGAAAGGGCATGCTCTCTATGCTAAGTGGATTATCCATGCTCTTACTAGTGATGAGGCCTAGAAAATTCTTTTTAGGCACTGCATCTCTTTAGGATTCCCAGTTCACAGGCTGACTTGTAAGGGCATTGGTCTCCAGACATTTCTCACTACAAAAGAACCTATTCAGATTTAGGGTACCTTCATCATCAAGAGAATTTGGAAAGCCTAGGAAGCTATTAAGCCTTGTATCCATTGGGATGGTGATTCCTTTCACAATGGGCTTTCTTTCAATCAGCAGAGCCTCTAGTGGTCTCTGTTGTTTTCAATTCAAGGCATCTCCCTAGCCAAGACTCAAAGGACTAGTGCTCTGCATTTTTTCAAATGTGGCATCCGGACTCCCAAGGACCTTTTCTCTAGAGCCTCTGTGGGTCTCCATTCTTGGGAGGATATGCAGGTTCAGTATCATTTGGCTCACTCAGATTGCCAGACTTTTGATCTTTTGGTTTCTACGATTCCTGCCAACTTGCTTCATAAGATTGGTATTCAGGCTGTTAGGCCCTGGTGGAAGGATTGGAAAAGGTATCCTGCCACACCTTTCGACAATTACAAACCAAGGCTGGGTTATAGGTGGTTTTCCCCCCATCTTCTGATGGTGGATACTCTTAATCAGAGGTGGTATCTTCATTCTTCCACTTCTCACTGGAGCTCTCGCTTTCAAACCGTCTGGGCTGCCATTACGGAGCCCAAGATGGATCTGTTTGCTTGGTGCTTACTTTTTCAAGGGCTCCTAGTAGGCCCTAGGCTCAAACATTTGGGTGTTCATGACCCTCAACGTCCTTTCTGTGGTCACCCTGAGACTTTCTTGCACATCTTCTGGTTCTATAGGAGAGCTCAACAGTATTGGTAGTGGATTTCTGATTTCTTCAAACCCTTTTGGCCTGAGCCTTTTTCTTGGCACATGATTGTCTTAGGAGATTCTCCTAGACTTCCCTCCAAGTTTACCCAGATTTGGCATACTTTTAGGATGGATATTTTGTTCACTTTATGGAAAGATAGGAACGCTGTTATTTTTTCTCATAGCTTTCTTGATACGAATGTTGCTCTATATAACAAGGCTTGCATATGTAATAATGTTATGATGTAGATTCAAGTTCAAGCTAATAAAGTGGCTTTGGAATTGGCTCACCTATAGGAGCTACTCAATCATTGGGGAAATTATCCCTACACTATTGTCAGGGTTCCCCTTGATGCCATTTTTGCTAAAGGTACTCCTCCCAGAGGCCGTCGCCGTGGGCGCAGCTCCTCGGCGCGCCGCTCATGCACCCTGCGGTCTCAGGCACCCCGCCATCACTCTCCGAGAGGTGGCAAAAATGGTTGGAGGCACTGCTCGGCTTCTCTACCTCACCATACTTCTGGGTGGTCTCCAGCTCTGGCTCAGTCTGCCCCTCTTGATGCTCCTATTTCTCTTCATGGCTCTGATTGGCATCCTACCACTTCTTCCAAGTTTTCCCGCCTGGCTTTAGCCATTTCTCCAACTAGGGTGGAAGAGAAAGATAAGGAAGAAGCTGAAGATGATTGTTGGTTTCTTCTCGACCCTCCTATTAACCCCAATGATTTGTGAGGTTTTGATGATAAAGATCCTCCTCCTTCTGCCACTGCTCTTGATGCTTAAAGGCTTTATGCCTATTTTTTATTATGAATAGTTGTTTACCATTTCTGGCTCTGCCATGTGAACTCTGCGGGGTGATTTCTATATCCCACGACCCCTTTTTTGTGGATATGTAACTTTGATATTTTATTAACTGAAAAGGCACTATTCATCAAATAAATATGAAACAAATCTTATTTATGATAAGCAATTCTCATCCCCACAATTTACAGTGTTTTAATTTGTGTTAATTTGATGGGATACCTTTTTGAAGGTTTTATTAGTTGTAGATTTTATCTACCACAACCTTCATCTAAAGCTTTTGAGGAAAATATAGGAATTTTTTAGGCAATGTAGAAGTGTCAGATACGCAATTCCCCCATATTTTAAATCTAATATTTTGTTCTATATGCAAGGATAGTATGAGGTGTTTATGCTTCCATGATTAATTACTACATTTGGTCTTAAGCTTAACCATATGTTCACCTTTTCTGCCATCTCCTCCATCTCTTGCCAATTATTGTTACCTCATGCCAATTTTAATCTTCTCTCATGAGTTCTTTGACTAGTTATCAATGCATAGTATGCCTAAAATATTAAAAAATCCTATTTATGATAAACAATTCTCATCCCCATAATTTTCCATTTTTTATTTTGAGTGAATTTGATGGAATACCTTTTTGAGGATTTTATTAGTTGTAGATGTTATCTACCACAACCTTCATCTGAAGCATTTTGAGGAAAAAATAGGCATTTTTGAGGTAGTGTAGAAGTGTTACATTGAGAAGAGATGAGAAAACTTAAAAAAAAATATTTTTCATTATTTTTCTATGTTTAAGAAAAGTGCATTTTCAAAGGCATTCAGAGAAGAATTTGGAGTTGAAGATATCATCCATCCCTTAGAAAGATGTGCCAAATATTTGGTTCTAAGGAAATGATTTTAGATCTCTTGAAGACCTTTCTGACGGTGTATTTTGTTTGGGATTTCAAGCATTGGGCTGAAAGTTATGACCTTGTGAAGTTGGGGTAGCAAAATGTCAAAATGGCATGGTTTTTTACCATGACCGTTCTATGGTGGAAAATGGTGAATGATGTTAATGTGTAGGTCATTCACCATGAGTTTCCTCATACATTAGGAGTATACTCAAGACAATACCCCAAGTCAAGATATGATTGATATGACCCAATAGAATAGGATGTCAATACAATATCTAGGCTTTGGAGGAGAGCCTTGAGTGGATTCCTTTATAGAAACTAAAATATGCAGATCTCAGATAGAAATGATCAAGTATAAATGAAAAATGGATAATAAATAAACACACCTAGGATTGGATTTCTCATTGTTTGAATCTGATAAACGTCAGAAGCTAATGACCTGATACAACTTCAGATCTGGATTTCTGGGTTTTGAAATTGATTCTACAAATTGCTAGAAAAGGGGTATAGTCAAATTTCAACTACACCCCTAGGTACACAACCAAATTTTGACTATGTACTTGGGTCTCTGTACCTAGAAAATTGTGAGATAGGGATTTTGATGCTAGTTTGAGGGTTCTGTCTTCACTCTCAGTCTAGTGAATACATGTTCTTGCAGATAAGAAAAGAGATGTGTGTGTTGTGACTATATGGGGGGTTTCCTTAGTTAACCCCCTATTTTGGTGAGTCCCACCTTCATGAATAGTCATTCTAAAGATGATAATGTGTTGTGTTTTGTGACTCTAGAATATGTATAGAATGCTAAATGATGCAAAAGTAAATGCCTAGGATAAAAGAACCCTATGTGTGGTAGCATGAATCATAGAATGAAAATGGAAGAAACTATGTCAATATGAATTAACAAAGCTTAGATCTGAACGTACAAGGAAATTATACCCAAACATGATAGGAAAGAGTACTCCTAGCCATCTTCATGATCCTTTTGAAACTCCATCATGTGACTTGAAGAGAGATTGAAAATGCTTGAAGAATTGATGAAGATTGATGTAGAGAACTCACACTTCAAAGGGATGCCACCAAATTGAAACCTCCACCTTGTAATTGATTCTTTATTATATTGGGACTTTTGCCTTTCTATCATTTTCATCCTCTAGTGTTTACAATGAGGTGTGAGGGTAGATTATGTAGTGATCTTGCATGAGAATTAAGTTGGTCGACACCAGATCCAGAATCAAACCACAAGTCTCTGATAGGTCCTACCCTATATCTAGGCACATTCCACCAGAGGTACAGTCAAATTTTGACTGCACCCCCCTCAAAATGTATGTATTTTGATTGGTGGGGAATCTTTGGGAGAGATTGTGAGATTTTGGGCATCACCTGATTTCGATAAAAGGTGTGATCTAGTAACGAAATGAATTTTGTAATTGGAAGAAAATAGGGGATGATGATTAGGGATAAGATCCTACCTTGATTTTGCACACATCAGGGAGAATTAAGAAATATTTAGGGAGATTTAGAGAGGTTTAGGGGACCCATATTTGAATTAGGGACCACCAAGTGTGGTTATGAACCTGTAATGCAATATATAATGAAAACATAGTAAAGTAGGTACTAAACAATCATTAAATTATAGAGCACATGAGGTGCTTACAATTTAGGATGATACATTTAGCCCCCACTTTAGCGGTATATGACACTACATGCATATGCAAGCTAAAGTATAGAAAGAATCAGTGAAATGAAAAAGGATATATCAATAAGCCCCCAACGCAAATCCTGCAAGAAATCATTAGTAACTACTCCTACAAAATCACGTGTTAGTGAAAATCATAAACCACCTAGAGCTTACTAAGGAATGTGATGAAATTTGCGGGTAGCTATATGCCCCCTTGTTTTGACTTTCTATTTAGGAAGATGAAACAGGGAATCATGTTTACCATAATGAATTGTTCATGAATGTTGTTGACAAATTCCTTACTAGAACATTTGATATATTCCCTAAACGATCCTAAAAGAACTTGGAGGGATAGGTATCTGAATCACAATTCTAGTGCCTAAAATGATGTGAAAAATGGAGCTACCTAGCTTAAGTTATGAAGAGATGAGGAGAGAGAGGTATAATGTCTAAAAAGTAATAAAGTAAATTTGACCTAAAAATTTATTTTTAAGCTCAAAAAGGTTACCTCATTAAGCTCATTTGAAGGATTCATTTTGTTGATTTTCTCTTATAGGGGAGAAGAAAATTTCACGGAGAAAGAAGGAGATCGGGCCCATGAGGATCGAGAGACTGAGGCAGGAAGTTGAGGATGACACACCACTGGAGGAGGTATGTCTCAATATTTGTGCCTTATGTTTCTTTGATGCTTTCTATTTCCATAGGTGTCATAGAGATAGGGGAGAGAGAGAGTTTTTTAGATCTATATCATAGAAAAGTTGATTTGTACCACAAAAGTTGACTTGTACTAGAGAAGTCAACTGGTACCCTAAAGTCAACTTGCATTAGTAAAGTTAATTTGTACCTAGAAATATGACTAGGTTTTGATTTCAGAATTTGTATGATTTGATGTTGTGTTTGTTGTTCTATGTATGTCATAATCTGCCAATTATTTGAGAGCATGTCAGGACAAAGATTATGACATACATCCGTAGACAGGAGAGTTAACTGTGGAGACATGACAAAGAGTTACTGATAGAGGTTGGAATCTTCTAGGTATACCACCTACCACACATGAGATATCACTGGGCCATGTTGATGGTGCCGATGAAGAGGTAGGATGAGGATACTTCCACATTTCATTTACCTACTGGTGAGATCACTATTAATTTGTAGGAAGTACACTGCATCTTACATCTTCCTGTTTGTCGGAGGATGGTGAGATGTGTAGAGTCACATATAGTATTTGAGATTTAGAGAGATAAACACTACTTCCTAGGTCATCCTTCATGAGCTCGAAAGGATCATAGTCACCTAGAGGCTTTTCTACATGTTACACTAGGAGTACCTTTGATTCAAAACTTACTTATGTGCACTGTTGCAATTGTTGTATGTATGGATTATAGAGGTACCAATTTCCCAATGACACTTGTATAGATAGTTCATAGGATGGAGCAACATCATGTTGTGTACTCATGGGGGAGGAGCATGCTAGCTCATGTGTATTTTGATCTGAGTAGGTATGTACGATTTGAGAGGTGCAGCCTGATAGTGTGTACATTGTTATAGGTCTGGATGTTTGAGCACATTTCACGTACACATCCAGTAGGATTCCCACTAGACACAAATACCATAGATCGATGGGAATTTGGCTACCCATTGACTAGGTATTGGAATTGGGGTGATCTACTATACTAGAGAGTCACCATAGATCGATTGGAGATAGCTCATATTGTCTGGAGACCATACAAAGTGATGCAAACATGGAGAGAAATAGGCTATTAGCTAAAATGCATACATTGGTAAAGATTTTTGGAGGGTAGTCACAACTATATTGTGATGCCCTTCTATTATGATAGAGTGTGTAGACATTTCAACCTTCCACAGGGTGCACCTCATCTAGTACCTATATTCTTACATAGTTAGAGTTTCATTCTGAGGGTAGGGGTCGTACCGAGACCTACAGTTGATCAGATTGGGTTGAAAAATTTAGAGGCGCGGAGTGAGAAGGATGTGGCTACTAATCTTGCAGTGGTGGATGTAGGAGTATCAAGAGACTATTTTAGATACACTACCATGTATGGTGCTAGGCCAATCTTCCTGAATGACTAACCTATAGGTGATCTGAGACCATGCTTTGGGTCAGACCGAGGAGGAGGAGGAGGAGGAGGAGGAGGAGGAGGAGGAGGNGAAGGAGGAGGAGGAGGAGGAGGAGGAGATGGATCCCAAAGCCATGTCTGAGGAGATCCCTGTGAGAGAGGAGGCTTAGAGGGTTGATCAGGATACCACCGATGCTACTGCACATGCGAGGAGACACTCTAGGAGTCTCACATTAGAGAGAGCCACTGGAGGAGAGATTACCAGTCGAGAGAATGGAGAGAGTAGTATGCCACCAAAATTTTTGTAGGGTAAGGTCCCACTAGTCCCAGGCATCAAGGATCCTGACTTTACTACTGGAGATCCAGGTATGATTTTTTTTTTTTAAAAACAATTAAATAAGATATAGAGTATGCTATGTTACTGACATATAATATCACCTTTGCAATGGGCATGAGTGGGTGGAGAAACTTCATGGGTGAAGTGGTGAGAGAAATAACCCTTGTAGCATGTATCCCATATTCCTCATAGGTTGGGCTGGAGTCACAGCGGGATCTCGGGCGCCACAAGGACTTGTTCGAGCCCATAGCAATGGAGATATAGTTGATAAAGGAGGAGCAGGATCGACTATAGTGGGAGTTAGAAGAGAGTCAGTGTGAGCTTCTTGAGATACAAGGGATGCCGAGCTCTAGGATCTATTCATGATATACGACATCCCATAGACCACCATTCAGTGTGCGACCTTCATCTTCTCACCACGGTCCTGAGGCATTAGGGAGTCACCATCCCATGGATGAGAATTGATTTTTATTGTGTTTATGTTAAATCACCATAGGGAATATTTTGAAACAATGCCTCCTTATTTATGGACCTATATATGTTATTGGATTTTGATGTTTGATGTTTGATGTATGTTTCCATGTTTAATTTCTTTTATGGTTTACATAAAGATTAAATGGATATACATGTTTACTAAACATAAATGATTGAATAAGGGAATACATACTTAAGTAGATAGATGAACATGTAATCAAGTTAAATATTTAACCAAATACTAATCGATCTAAAATATTAAGCATGTAGAAATATGTTAACATTTTTTAAGTAACATCTTAACCATAATGATTAACATGTTACCAGTTTACTCAAGAGAAAAATTAAATGAATTTTTTTCAAGAACGAAGCAATTTTTGAAAACAATAAAGAAGCAATGTCCAAACTATTAACATAAATTCTTATCACCAAAATGTTAACACATGAAATGAAATAAGAAAGATGATAGAGATGACAAGAAATGAATTAAGAATAGTATCAACACAAATGCAAAATGTTTATAGGGTCCTTAATAGGCGTTCCTTCCATATTATCCATTTCATATGCGCCAAAACCATATACTGGTGTTATAATGAATGGGCCAAGCCAATTAGGACTAAATTTTCCATGTTCCTCTGGGAGAGAGTTTATGTTGTGTTGATTCTCATAAAGATCCAAGTCTCCTACCGATAAGGATCATTCAATCACTTTATGGTTGTATTGTTTTTGCTGGGATTTGTGATATGCCTGGATATGCTTGAGGGAATTGATGCGTTGTTGATCTAACATTTCCAACTATTGTAAGCATTGTGCGTATATAGTGTCATTATCCATAATGCTATTAAGAGAAACTCGTAAGGATGGAATTTCCAACTCAAGGGGTGTAATGGCTTCTGGACCATAAAATAAATTATAAGGAGTTGCTCTTGTTGTTGTATGACTGCGTTTTCTATAATCCCATAAAGCATATGTTAGTTGAGTATGCCAATCCTTAGTATGTTTGTTAACAGTTATACGAAGAATCTTTTCAATAATTTTATTTGAAGCTTCGGCTTGTCCATTAGATTGGGGATAATAATGAGTGGAGAATTTTTTTTTGATATAATATTTATCTAAATTTTTTTTAATTCCTTGTTTTTGAAAGGATTACCATTGTCTGATATGATTAAAAATGGAATACCAAACCGAGCAATGATATTTTCTAAGATGAAGGTACAAATTACATTGACAATGGTGGTCCTTAGTGGCACGACTTCTACCCACTTAGTGAAGTAATCTATAGCAGTTATAATATATGTATTTCCTTGAGAGGAGGGAGGAGATATGTTACCAATAATATCAAGCCCCTAAAGGCTAAAAGTCCATGATGCTAACTAAGAACAAAGTTCATATGCAGGGACATGAATGAGATTGTTGTGATGTTGGCATTGAGGACACTTTTTGATAAAAGAAAAAGAATCTTGTTTCATAGTTTTCCAATAATATCTCAGAGAAGTTTATTAACCAAATATTTTCCACCAAAATGGCCACCAGAAGATCCTGAATGAGATTCTTGCAGAGCTATTGGAATCTTATTTTTAGTGAGACAATGAAGAAGGAGACCATCCTAAGAACATCTATAAAGGATATTAGCAAGAATGATGTATCTTGTAGTGAGTTTGCATATTTGAGCTCTAGTATTTCTTGTTGTTGCTTCAAGGAAGGTGTCATCTTACAAGTAATTGAAGATGTGTGAATACCATTCATTCTAATGAAGAACGAGGTAATTGTCATCCATACTAGGGCTTTCAAAAATAGAAGGATTGAAAAGATTATAGATAATGAATTTATATCTATCAATATTATCTTCTAAGGAGATAAGGGAAGCGACACTAGCCATAACATTAGTGTGTCAATTATCTGTTCTTGGTAAGGAAGAAATGGAATAAGAAGAAAACTTGTTTAAAATATGTAAGGCAAGATCCTGACACTTCACTAAATTATCATGTTTGGCCTGATATGTTCCATTGATTTGTTGCGCTATTAATTATGAATCCCCAAAGATACATATGTTCTTCACCTTAAGGGAAAAAACATCTTTAAGTTTTGTAATAAGGGATTCATATTCCGTTGTATTGTTGGTGCAAGGGAAATTAAGATGATAAGATAAAGGTATAGGCTTTTTTGAAGGAGAAATAAGTATAACACTGGTTCTAGAGCTAGTCTTACATATAGATCCATCAAAGTATAGTTCCCATATATCTTAGACATCTATAGGAAAAAATATTCATCAGGAAAATCTACCGAGTCAAGACTTATTGTTGGTGAAGGATCTTCAGCTAAATGGTCACCAAATGCTTGTCCTTTAATTGATTTTTGAGAAATAAATCTGAGGTCATACTCATTTAACATCATTACCTATTTTTTTAGATGTCCTGAGAGGTCTGTTTTGGAGAATAAATATTTAAGGGGATCAAATTTGACAATGCCATTAATCTCAGCATTGAGGAGATAATTCCTAAGTTTTTGGCAAGAAAAGAATAAAGCAAGGCATTTTTTTCTATTAAAGTATACCGAGTTTCATAATCTACCAATGTATGGCTAATGTAATACACCGGTCTCTCTTTTCCATCTTTGTCATGTTGAGATAAAATTGCAGTCAAGACTTTAGAGGAACTTGAAGTATATAAGAAGAAAGGTTTATCTAGTTGAGAAGGTCATAAAATAGGGGGATTTGCAAGGTATTTATTGAATTTTTCATAGGATAGATTGCAATCATCATTCTAAGAGAAAGTAGTATCTTTCTTTAATAAGGAAGTAAAGGGAATTGTCGGTTCCGCTAGGTGTGAAACAAATTTACAAATAGCTTGTATTTTTCCTTGCAGACTACGAAGTTGAGATATATTTTGAGGAGGTAGCATATGTATTATAGTGTTAATTTTCTTAGTGTCCACTTCGATACCTCATTGTGAAATGATAAATCCAATTTTTTTTCCACTTTCAACACCAAAAGCACATTTTCGAGGATTTAAACACATATTTTATTAACGAATTTGTTCAAAGATTTGTCTGAGGATAATGACATGATCCTTGCGAGAAATCAATTTAGCAAGGATATCATCAACATAGTCTTCTAAAATATTCTTGATATAATCATGAAAGCTAAGTTTCATAGCCCTTTGATAAGTGGCGCTTGCATTTTTCAATCCAAAAGGCATCACTACCCAACAAAAGGTTCCCAAAGGAGAAATGAAGGTTGTCTTGTATTAATCTTGAGGAGAAATGAAGATTTTATTATAACCATAAAATCCATCCATGAAAGATTATAATGCATGACCCGCAGTAGAATCCACAATCATGTTGATGTTCGGGAGTGAGATTTCATCTTTTAAAGAGGCTTTGTTTAGAGCGCTAAATTCAATACACATACATATTTTATTCTCACCTTTAGATGCAACAACAATATTGTTGATCCAAGGGGAATAATAAATAGAATGAATGAATCCAACATCTAAGAGTTTTTCAATTTATGATTTGACCAATAACACTATTTTAGGATTCATTTTTCAAATCTTTTGTTTAATCATATTAGCATTAGGCATAAGCACAATGTTGTGCGTAACAAACTTGGGATATATACAGGGCATATCAGAATAAGCCCAAGCAAAGATATTGGGAATTCCAAAAGAAGAGAAGAGAAATATTTTTTCTCTTCCTCATCCAAACACTTTCCCATTTTGATGACTTTTTCCTTATTATAGGGATTCATGGCTACATCAATAAATTTTATAATTAATATATTACTCTGTTGAGGAAAATCCGTAGGTAAAGGAAATTATCAAGAATGCACACAGATTTGATCATGTCCAAAGTATGCTTCAATGTTCAAACAATACTAAAATCCTCTATTTTGATGGCAAAGAGGGAGATCATCATATGTCCCCAATAATTCAGCTAAAGAATCATCATTACTAAAGATGTCAATTATTGTTCTAGTTCTAGACCTTATGGCAAGCCATATTGTCAATTAGTGTCAAAACACTTAGTCATCTAGTGTCGACGGAACCAATAAGCATTATGCAAAGTCCTGAGTGATCAGTGTTGCTTGAGTGATTAGCATTTCCCAAGTGACCAATATCGCCCGAGTGACAGTTTATCACCTGAGTAGACTTCTGAACCCGAGTAATAGTTTGAAGTTGATCTTGCATATATTGTTAAATATAATTTTTTTTATTGCAAGATGACTTACAAAGTTATTTGTTTGGATAAAGAGATATATGTAAGATAGTTTGTTTTGTCCAAGAAGTAGTATGTATGGTGCATATGTATGAAATATATGCATAAGTGTAAAGACATGTGAATGAAAGTTTGATTAAGAGTAGAAGTATTCAATATAGCAGAGTCTCATCTATCACATTCAGGAGATCAGTTATATTTAGAAGGATCTTATTTAGCAATCATAGTTGCACAGAGAAAATCATCAACTAGTTCATTCTCATAGGTGGATTAGAAAATCCTTTAACAAGGTGGACCTAACAGTTTTTTCTCTCAATCTCTTAACAAAGTTGCATTACTCATTGTATTGTACAAAATCCTTTAACAAGGTGGACTTAATAGTCATTTCTATGCTCCTAACAGGAAAGACCATCAGAAGTGGTCATTGTAAGCTCTAACAGGCTAAATTTATACCGCAATACTAAATCTTATGGGTATCATCCCCACCCTAGTTTTACTTTCTTTTGGAAGGTTTTTGGGTAACCAAATATTGTGTTATGTGTTGTGTTTGATTCTTTACTTTCAAGATCTATGCATGCAAACAAATAAGTTAATCTAATTGTGGATTAAAAGGATTAAGTTTTATTGGTTCCTGATTCACCCCCCCTCTCAGTCACTGGGTACATCATATATTTTGAATAATTGTTATTAGAGTAGTGGTTCTCTTATCAAAAGTTTAACAGCTTGAGAAAATATCAGAGGCTATGGAAACATACAGACTGGAGAAATCCATCGAGAATGAAAAGATAGATCTTAAAGTGGCCATGGATAAGATCATGAAACTAAAGGAGCAACTCTCTCTTTCCCTGAAAAGAAGAAAAGAATTAACAGTACAGATGAATGACAAGAACTATATATAAGAAAGAATTGAATAATTTTGCAAGGATAGAATTTTTGAAGAAGATGATGTAGCCATTGAAGACTTACTTACAAAGAATCTCGCTTTACATGAAGAATTCATAAAGTTGAAAAGAGAACAGGAAATTCACTCAATCAGAATATGCGAAGTCATGGAACTAAAGAACAAAGTAGAAGATGATAGAAATATAGCCCAAGAAGATAAAAGACTGCTAAGCACAAGATGAGAAGAAAAAGAAAATGAAATCCAACACTTGTCACTTCAGCAAACTGATTTGGTAAGTCAATTGAACAATGCAACACAGGAAGTTGCCAATCTAAGAACAGAAAATGAAAGATTGCATAATGATCTCAATACTCAAAAGCAAACAAATGAAAGTATGATGAATTCACAAACCAGCATGGGTCAGGCAACAAAATTCAGACATCATGGATAGATTGGATTAGGTTATATTGAACAAGGTGAATCCTCACAATAAGGAGCTGAAAGGAACACCAAGCTTACATGCAATCATTGTGGTAAGTTAGGGCGCACATCAAATAAATGTTGGAGCAATGGAAAGTCAAAATTTAATGGTAAATGCTATAGTTGTAACAAACATGGATATAGAGAAAGTGAATGCAAAGAGAAACCTAAGTTTGAAGGAAAATGCTACAAGTGCAACAAACAAGGTCATAGATCTTCTGAGTGCAGAACTAAGAATTGGAATCCTGCTGAACAATTAGCTAAGGAAATTTTTGGTTGGGATTACAACACATGGTACAGATGTTGTCATTGTGGTGAATATGGACACATTGGTGCAAACTATATGAAGACTCACTT
Organism: Thuja plicata; assembly: GCA_018584345.1. Classification (NCBI taxonomy): domain Eukaryota; kingdom Viridiplantae; phylum Streptophyta; class Pinopsida; order Cupressales; family Cupressaceae; genus Thuja; species Thuja plicata. The sequence continues at coordinate 2,749,212 of MU227979.1, read as the reverse complement.
TAGAAAAAAGGATCCTACTAAGAGATGTTATGTGTGCAAGCAACTCGGTACTCTAAGCAAGAACTGTATGAACAAAGAAAAAGTTGATACTAGTTTTGAGAATGGAAAAGCCAAAGTCTCAGAAATCAAAACTCAGATGAGCAAGCAATGGGAAGGAAATCCTTAGATAATTCAGATTAAAGTAATGGAGGATTTAATGACACCCTAAATAGTGAACTGGGTGGATCTACCATTACAGAATAGGAATATAAGGAGATGACTGGAACTATGCAATACAAACCATCCTACATGAGTTCCAGATAAGCTAACAGTCCAAATATGCATATTGATGCATGAGGACATATTATAATTCTACCCGAGTTAGAATGTTAGTAATACCTGAGCTACTCTAGCTTAACCGAGCTAAGTCAGGCAGTATTGATAATTGGTAAGTTGGTTTAAGCCAATCTTCCGAGTGAATCATGGAGAAACACCTGAGTCATCCCAGCTACTATGTATGGAGCATTTAATGAAATACTCTAACAATTGAAAATCTCTTATAAATGAAGGATTGTAAAGATTATTGCTTACAAACTTTTTAGTTTACAAATTAATTCATAGCCCTTAGCGATTCAGTGCAAACTTGTGATTGAAAGTGAAGTTTGATCATTTTGTTCGAACAAATATGGTATCCACTTCGAGCAACAAGGTCAAGAAAGGTTCATAGATGTTAGTAAGAAATGCAATTTGTGATCCGGTGTTTAAGCTTCATCCAATAATTGCAGAGGAGATAGACCCAATGAGAGCTCATTCCTTGATTCCTTCGAGAGTGTTATTGGTTAACAACATCCAAAGCTTCTATCACTGCAACATACATGAGCTTGGAAATATTGAGATGAATATGGCATATGATGAATTATGTACAAATGGGGGTCTGAAGCCTGAGCATAAGCACCTCAAAACCAAGGGTTTGAAACACATCATGCACATGCCGAGGGATTTCCAAACAAAATAGATGAGATATGTTCTTAGCCGTGTCCACAACATGCACCTATGGTTGGAACATCTTGTGATGATCATGAAGTAGATAATTCACCATGTCACTAGGTTCCCTATGCTAGAAAATTTGAAAGCTACCAACACCCTAACCCGAGATAACCTAGCTGAGTTAACTCTTGCCGAGTGGGATGGTAGAGGCATGAGACTTAATAGAGTAGCTGATATGGAATTGAAATTTGGCATTCATGTTATAGCCCACAAGATATATAGTTCAAGCAGACCCAACAATGTTCCATGTGAAGCTGTTGACCTAGAATACAAAGTGGTGAAGAAGAATCTGGTATTCAACCTGGCAGAATTACAGCTCATCCAGTTGAGAAAGAATATGGAAAGCATCTGAGTATCCAAATCCAATTAATGTAAGTTTGGTTCTCTTCTAATCTACATACTCTTTTATGTTGAGAAATTCTTTCCCTCCAAGGGTATAGTAGCATGGAAGAAGGATAGGCCAATAATCTATCAAATTAATGAATTCATAGCTGAGCTAGGAGATAACTTTGATAACATTATGGATGGATACTTTGAGAATTTCAAACAAAAGATGCAAAGTAGGTACAAAATTCCCAAACAAATAGTTGAAGATTACAAAGATGAAAACTATTTCCTAGTTGATTGTGATAAGGTTTATATACAAGCAACAAAGCCTAGGGTTGCATGGGTAAAACCCCTGTCATATGAAGTCAACAAAGATGGCACAAAAGATATCATAGAGGTTCTTGTAAATGAACTCGCCAATCCAAAGGCACCCTACTTTGGAACATAAGAGGAAGCAAAGAGAAGAATATCTTTGGAGATTGAGATTCCCAAGATATTGAAAAGAGGAAAGAAGAGGCTTGATACATTCAAGAAGAAGTATGGCAAGACCTCCAACTCTCCTTCCATCTTTGAGAGTAAAGAAGATATAGTCAAAACAAAGGATGATGAATCTGAAGAAGAAAAGGAAGAGACTAATATTGAATCTCCTTAGAAGAAGAGGAAGGAAACACCCAAACAGAAAAAGGAAAAAGGCACTACCCCTGTTATCACCATGAGAATATCAAGGAGAGGACTTGTACTAGGTAAAGATGAGAATGATGATGAAGAAGCTGATACTATGGTTTTTACTAAACCAACACCTACACTTGATCAAAAGAGTGAAGAACTAAAAGAAGGAAGAGCTATGAGTTCTCTGAAGTCACTGAATTATGCTTCTAGGACCAAGGAAGAAAATAATAAGATTGAAGAAGTAGTGGTGGAGAAGATGGGAAAATGGAAATATGACCCCTCAGAGCTGAAGAGTTATATGACTGAAGACCTATTCAAGGCATTATCCATTCCCTGGAACAATGTAGTCCAAATTGAAATGGACATAAGGGAACAAACATTGAAGCAAGTTATTCCTGCAATGAAGGGAAAATAAGTAAAAGAGGCCTTGAGAAAATATCAAAATAATCACACACCTAGATTCAGGGTATTACAAATATTGAACAAAAACATATAAGACGTAGTTCATTGTGCCACATTAGTGTTGAAATCAATATTTGAGATCAAAGAAGATAATGAGGTAGAAGTACTGAGTACAGACCCTCTAGAATAGGAAAATGATGATACACTACCTAAGGTATAGACTATTGAAGAATCCAATACTGAGTAGATTGCAGGTGAGGCAATGACATCATTACCCCAATCTCTTATCTAGAATATAGTACTTGTGAGAAAGGAAAAGGTTTGCAAAATCCACATCTAAACATGTAGTAATTGAGCAACATGCTCCACTTACTACTGAGCCAAGCATGCCCGAGTCGTAGAAAGACAAGGTAGATATTTCTACTACCAGTATTGACTCATCAGTTAATATTGATTCAACAATTGGTACTGTAAAGGTCAATGACCTAATTGGAATGGTTACTGAAGAAAAGGATGAGGAAGGTAAAGGTAAGGAAATTGTTCCTTCATCGAGTCCTAAGATAAAAGGAAAAGAAAAATTAACAATTACTGATGATATAGATCTTGATAAAGAAATTGTGATTCCAAATTGGGATCAATCTAGCTTATCTGTAGAGAAAATGGATATTTTGGGAGAACTGTAGAAGAAAAGAGCTACACAAAAGAAGCTTTGAAAGGAAAAACAAAGGAATAAAGTACTTGAAGATGTCAAAGGCATATTTGTAGATGCATTACAGATTGAAGTCAATGAGATTGACTCAATAATGGACCAACTTGTTGACATTGTCCACAAGTTTAACACAGATATGAATGGTCAAGAGAAGTTACTCGAGAAAGCTGAGAAGAAATTTGAGAACAAGGTTCTAGAAAATATTGCAAAGAAGATTTCAATTGACTAGGTGTAGCTTACCAATATCATCAGCACTCTAGAAACCACCGCAACCAATGTGGTAGCACTATTTGTAAAGTTGAGTGAAACCTCTAACTTTACTATTGAGATCAAGAACAAGATAGTGAAGATTGATGCAGGCATGAAGGAAGTGCAAGGCAGTTAGAACTTGACCCGAGCACCAGTTCTTCTCACTTCATGAAGATCAAGTATCTTACTGATCCATAGGCTGAATTGTTGAGAGAAGAAGCAAGGACTAGAGAATCACTTACAGAAATCCAGAGCCAACTCCTACCACACATGGATGGAATGAAGAAACACATAACACATGCAAATACACTCATTCATGACAACAATTTCTCTATTGTTGAGCTAATGATAGAGTTGTCTACAGAGCTACAAGTTGAATTGCACATCATGAAGGTGCTAGAGGACAACTGGGACAACACTTTGTCTCAGATTTTGAAGGTACATAGTGAATTCCTATCCTACTTTGGAATAACCTTGCAAATATCACTTTTGGCATTTTTGTCAAAAACAAGGAAGAAATATCATTATATTGTAATTAAGGGGAAATATCATTGAGGAAACACATATACAATGGAACAATGTAGAAAATATACTTTAGAAAAACAATTTTTGAAAAAAACAAAACAGAGTCAGTTGGACCCGAGCAGCAGAAGCAGTGTCAAAACCCGAGTAGACAGTAAGGGGGAGTTTTGACATATGAGACACAAAATTCAATGATAAGTGTTTTTGTCACTAATGCCAAAGGGGGAGATTGTAGACCTTATGGAAAGACATATTTTCAATTAGTGTCAAAACACTTAGTCATCTAGTGTCGACTGAGCTAGCAAGCATTATGCAAAGTCTTGAGTGATCAGTGTTGCCCGAGTGATCAGCATTGCCTGAGTGACCAGTATCACCCGAGTGATCAGTATGACCCAAGTGATTTGCAGTATCATTTGAGTAACATTTTATCACCTGAGTAGACTTCTGGACCCGAGTAATAGTTTGAAGCCAACCTTACATATATTGTTAAATATTATTTTGTTTATTGCAAGCCGACTTACAGAGTTATTTTTTTGGATAAAGATATATATGTAAGATAGTTTATTTTATCCAAGAATTAGTATGTATGGTGCATATGTATGAAATGTATGCATACATGTCAAGACATGTGAATGTTAGTTTGATTAAGAGAAGAAGTATTCAGGATAGCAGAGTCTCATCTATCACATTCAGGTGATCAGTTATATTCAGAAGGATCTTATTTAGCAATCATAATTGCACATAGAAGATCATCAATTGGTTCATTCTCATATGTGGATCAATAAAATCCTTTAACAAGGTGGACCTAATATTCCTTTCTCTAAATATCTTAACAGAGTTGCATTACTCGTTGTATTGTACAAAATCCTTTAACAAGGTGGACTTAATAGTCCTTTCTATGCTCCTAACAGGGAAGACCATCAGAAGTGGTTATTGTAAGCTCTAAAAAACTAAATTTATACTGCAATACTAAATCTTGTGGGTATCATCCCCACCCTAGTTTTACTTTCTTTTGGAAGGTTTCTGGGTAAAAAAATATTGTGTTATGTATTGTGTATGATTCTTTACTTTCAAGTTCTATGCATGCAAACAAATAAGTTAATATAATTGTGGATTAAAAGGATTAAGTTTTATTGGTTCCTGATTAACCCCCCCTCTCAGTCATTGGGCACATCATATATTTCCAACACCAATATCATCACCAACAAGGTCAGGATGGATGAGCTTTAATGATTGTGAAGATATAACATTAATATTGGGAGTTTTTTATTTTGATTGCTTGTACAGATGAAATCCTAGGCCAAAGGTTGATTCATTTCCTTCAGCTCGTAGAGGTACTCGAATCCCTTTTTCATCTTTACCACATCCCATTCTACTAATTACTTGTTTTGTAAGCAAGTGATAACTAGGACCATAACAAGAGGCCATATCAGAGAAGGTCCATGGAGCCTCATATGTCACTATGTCATAGAAATAGGGTTTTTTTTTATTTCAAAGGATTCACTAGAAGAAGCAACAAAATTTTTACTTAAATCTTCAGAGAGGGGAGTGGGTGTAATATATTATTTTTCAATTAGTGATGTTTTAGGCTCTAATTTTTTCATGTTGCCAATTGGAAACTTTATTTTCCCCAATAAAGCTTGGTGTAAAGTCTAAGGAACCCCAATCATCTTCTGATATGACAGAAGGGATAGGATCATCCTTAGGTTGGGGAGGTTTTTGTTGTTTTGGAGTAGGTTTGGTTTGTGGTTAAGTGTTCAAACAACTATTAGGACTATCATCTGCTAGAAGTGTATACATTGAGTTATTGTAAAGAAAATTAACTTGGCAATGAAGAGTAGAGGGGATAGCATGCATAGGATGTAACCAAGGTTGTCCCAAGAGAAGATTTAATTCAGAGGTCCAGGCATGCCATGAATAGCTATATATAATGTAACATGACCCACCATAATAGGTAATGTGATGATACTAATGATTTTATTAGCAATATTATCAAAGCCATGTATAGGAAGAACATCAGACTTAATGGTAGAAGTGTCTGCATTTTATGTAACATGTCAAGACTACAAAAATTTAATCTAGAACCATTGTCAATTAATGTTTTTCATATGATCATATCTTTGATTTTAATCACAACCATTAGGGCATGATGTTGGTCTTGGATTTCTTTAGAGGGAAAATCATCTTGAGTAAAGACAATTTGAGCTGGAGGAGTTGTTTGAATACACTCTAAGAGGGACTTGATATTTTTCAGATGAAGGTGGAGGAGTGGGTAGAGTTTCTAAGGCTCTTTGTAAGGCTTCAAAATAGGTTGGAGATGTTTGAAGAAGTTCCCAAAGTTAAATCTTGGCAGGGGTAGCACACAATTTCTCTATCAAATCATAATCTTTGCCAAGGTTAGGAGAGAAATGAGGTACTTGTGGAAGCATGGGTTGATAAGGTGGGAGAGAATTAGGGGCCATCGGGTTAGTAGGTTGAGGATTATTCCTTGTGTGATAAGTATATGCCACAACACGACAATCATTAAAGAACTCTAAAGGATTTCTAGGTTTTCCTTTGACAGTCACAATTGATTTGTTTGGAGTTTGAAAGGTAGGAGATTGATTATATCCTTGAACCTTAACCAAAGGTTTGTTTTGAGGATACCATTTGACAATGATGATTATATTTTGAATATTATTTGGTTGAACACATTCTTTGATAGTTATCACGGGTTGGTCAACATCATCAATATGGCAAATGAAGCTACTCAAAGGTAGTACACTAAGGAGATTTTGGAAAAATGCCTTTTTAGGACATGTAGAGGAAGACTTATGAGAGATGAAATCGTGAAGGGCTTCATCTAACATGTCAAAATATTCAATACTAAACACCTCAATAAGGGTATCAAGATTGTAACAAGCAATGGAATCAAAAGCACTAAACTCTTGAACAAAGAAATCTGACATACTTTAGTCAAGTACTTAAGCATTTTTTTGTATTTTTATTTCATACAAAAGTGAAATGTAATGTAACTAATGAAATGCTCAAAAGTAAGGATAACTATATGCATCAAAAGTAAAGTATTATAACTATCCACGTCAAAGAAATGACATGCATGAAAGAAATATGCAAAGAAGATCTAACCAAATCAAAAGAAAGTGTTCACGGCGGGTTCACCAAAATATGTGGTGGGAAATGGTGATTGATGTCAATGTGTAGGTCATGCACCATGAGTTTACTCCATACATTGGGAATAGACTCAAGACAATACCCCAAGTCAAGCTCTGATTGATATGACCCAATAGAATAGGATGTCAATGCAAGATCTAGGGTTTGGAGGAGAACCTTGAGTGGATTCCTTTATAGAAACCAAAATATACAGATCTGAGATAGAAATGATCAAGTAAAAATGAACAATGGATAAGAAATAAATACATTTTGGATTGGATTACTCGATGTCTAAATTCTATAATCGTCGGAAGCCAGTGACTTGATACAACTTTGGATATGGTTTTTTGGGTCCTAAAATTGATTCAACAAATTGTCAGATGAGGGGTATAGTCAAATTTTGACTGCACCCTAGGTAAAAATTCAAATTTCTATTGTGTACATAGGTCTTTGCACCTAAAAAACTATGAGGCGGGGATTTGATGCCAGTCTGAGGGTTCTATCTTCACTGTCAGTCCAGTGAATACCTATTCCTACAGATCTGAAAAGATATGTTTGTTTTATGGCTATATAGGGGTTTTCCTTAGTCAAGCCCCTATTTTAGTGATTCCCACATCCACAAATAGCCCTTAGAAAGATAATAATGTGTTGTTCTTTGTGATTCTAGAGTATGTCTAGAATGATAAATGATGCAAAAGTAAATGCCTAGGATACAAGAACCCTATGTGTGGTAGAGTGAATCCTAGAATGTAAATGCAATAAACCATGTCAATATGAAGTATCAAAGATTAGATATGAACATACAAGGAAACCATACCCAATCATGAGAGGAAAGAGTACTCCTAGTCATCTTCATGAACCTTTTGAAACTCCATGATGAGACTTGAAAAGAGATTTAAAATGCTTGAAGACTTGCTGGATATTGATGTAGAGAACTCACACTTCAAAGGGATGTAACCAAATTAAATCTTCCACATTTAAATTGATTTTTTGTTAGGTTGGGGCTTTCACCTTGCTATCAATTTTATCCTCTAGTGCTTATAATGAGGTGTGAGGGTAGATTTTATAGTGATCTTGCATCAAAATTAAGCTGGCCGACACCAAATCCATAATCAAACCACAAGTCTTTGATAGGTCTTGCCCTAGTTCTGGACACATTTCACCAGGGATACAATCAAATTTCAATTGTCCCCCCCAGGGGTGAAGTTAAACTTTGACTGCACCCCCTCAGAAAGTTTTCATTTTGATTGGTGGGGAATGTCGGGGAGAGCTTGTGCGATTTGGGGAATCACCTGATTCTGATGAAAGGTGCGGTCTAGTAACGAAATGGATTTTTTAATTGGAGGAAAATAGGGGAGGATGCTTAGGGATAAGAGCCTACCTCAATTTTTCACACATTAGGGAGAATTAGGAAAAATTTCAGGGAGGTTTAGGGGACCCATATTTGAATTAGGGACCACCAAGTGTGTTTTTGATCCTGTAACACAATCTATAATGAAAACACAGTAAAGTAGGTACTAAACAGTCATTAAATTATAGAGCACATTAGGTTCTTACAATTTAATACAATACAACTGCAAACCTCTTTTCCTTCAAATACTTCTCTTTTCAAGTATGATCATTGTAGAGAGTGCCATGTGTCAGAATCATAGAGTTTTTGAAGGCTAAAAGGAAGGAAAATACTCATGAAAACTCACTAGCATGCCATGTATCCAAGATATGGCTAGGTTAGTCAACGAACCTACGAGGCCTGCATCCTTCAAGGAAAAGTGCAACTTTTTCATCTAGTGGTGAATCTAGAGGCATATTTGATCCAATTTTGCAACCTCCATGCACATACCAAAAAGGACTGATCATTGCGAGTGGAGTTGGGAATTTATTCCCTTATGATGGTGAGGAAGTTGAATAAGGCACAATTGACATCCATATTGTATCTATGGAAGAAGATTCATGATGCAAAGATCAACACACATGAGATAGTTATATCAACCGCCATGATGATTTTCCACATGGCACATTTGTAGGACTCTTTGCGGTTGCATTTTTTTAGGTCCAGTTAGAGGAATTATTTCTATATAATCTTGTAGGCACATTGTAATAAGGAGGATGGTTATTCTAGAGTTTTTGGTTCACTACATAGAAGAACACTTCAAATAGGTGCAGTTTCATTTTTTTGACACTAGCCTTATATATTTCACATAATCAATAGAGGAGACATATTGGACTATGCCCAATTTGCGTTTATTGTGTATTTTCTTCTGTTTTGTGGATGATTTTAAGTCTTTGTGATAATTATGGATGAATATAGATATTATCTATTATTTTTTAGGTTTTTATAATTCATCATGGACTTGCAAATTATTAAACCATGTCTTGTTACTCTTTCAATTTTTGTAATCTAGGGTTATACTATGCCATTTGGTGAATGAAATTCCTTTAGATTAGTGGTTTTAGTGAGATAATAGGAACATTTCCTGCGAGCCTTAGCGGGTGCTTTTCAGAGGAAGATATGAATGTTTTGATCTGTCTCTAGGAACTTTTTATCATGTTCTCTTTCCAATAACGAAGAGTCTATGGCATTTTGTACTCAATTTTGGGGTCTTATGTTCCTATTATTTCTAAAGGGAATTTAAAAGCGTTCCAAAATCTCTAGTGTATTGCCTTGGTTTTTGTGTTTAATCTCTCTTCCCCTTTTCCAAAAATACTAGTAAGAAGAGCCGACTTCTATAAAAGCTTGGAGATTTCTTTTTAGGGCGCGTTTCTATCCCACTCCTGTAAAGCTTCCAGATTGCTGTTATTTAGGTATGAGCCTCTTGGGGATCAAAATTAGTTATCTAGCTAAATTATCAGGTATCACTTCATTTCTCCATCATAATTATCTTTTGTGCCTCAATTTCCCCCCTTTTTAAAAGTCATTTATTGTCATTTTTTTTTCTTATGTTTCTTTTTCTATGGTATTTCTTTCCAAGTGCATCCATACTTCTCTTGGCCCCCCATTTGGTTGTTTTAGCTAGTAATATGAATATTTCTCCCTTCAACAGGTGTATTTGATTATCCACCCCTAATGTGTTTGCAATGTGTGTTTTCATTGATGTCAACTTGATGCATGACAATATGTGTTGTCAATGAAGAGATGAATGAAAGATGTGCTATGAATATTGGTGTATTAGATGACGTGTGTTGGACATATTTGAGAGTAGTTATACAAGTTTAATTTAATAAGAGATATAAAATATTGTCTGAATACTTTGTATGTATTAATATAAATGATTTATATTTTTGGTTATAATATGTAGTCACTTTGGATGGTGTTTAAATGTTCAATAAGTCAATTGATTGATGGTTGAGATCACATTCATAACTCAGTGATTGAAGAAATTTGTCTAAGTATTAAAATAATCTATTTTCATATGTTTATGTACTAATAATTTGGTTTGCATATTGCAACATTGCACTTTTTGGATATGTGATCCAAGAGTGAAAATAAGGAGTATGTAACATATCATTCTACCAATTTTCATGATATTCACCTTTGTATTGAAAAATTTATAAGGACATGTCCTTAAGATCATAGTTTGTTAATATAAGGAGTTCCTATTGGCTCATTAGAATGCTCCACATTACTTTGTGGTGATTGCTTGGCATATACAGTTTTGGGCATATGCTCTATATGAAATATGGAATCGATGACTCAATTTTCAAGTGATTTTGCACTCCATAATACAATAGTCTTTATGTTGATGTGTGTCAGTCTATCTAAGTTGACTTGTCTCTAATGATTAGTGGATTACATATCTTGTGGTAGAATTTAATGATTTATTCCTTCAAAATATGATTATAGGGAGGTTGTAGATGGTATTCAATATATTCATCTAGGTATGAGTGGTGTTTTGGATTTCTCTTTGATGTTTTAGAGGAAAACAATCAAAAGTTTGACAAGTAGGTTTGATATTTGGGTTGACAAGATGTGCTTTTTCATGGGAGGTTAAATTAGGCTTGTTATATTGCTTTGAAGGATGTGTTAAGATGAATTTTGAAGTTTCCTTTTCTTTAGGTTGATTTGTAACCTAATTTTTGTTGAATAGGCTGAATAATTGAGTGGGGGGGGGGGGAGTGAATCAGTTATTCCAAAACTCTTTTCACAAGCTTTACTAAACTAGTAAATAATTTTAAGCAATCATAAACTTATAGAAAATATGGACAAGAAAGCACACAAAATTAACACCATGCACGCCAAAATTTATATGGAAAACCAAGATGGGAAAAACCACATAGAAATTAATTCTCATGAAAAGAACATTGGTTAAGGGGATTTTTACAAGGGCTCACTACTGGTTTTATCACTACATGTAGGCTCACCATTAGTAGGATCACTATTGGCTGGGATAACTATCCTGATATAAACTATTTATATAAAAATATATTTAAAAGATTTATTTAAATATTAGTAAAATCATAGATCTTAGCATGAAAATACATTAGAGACAAATAATAGGATCATTTCATTCTATTATTTAGTTTAAGTTTTAATATTATGTGGTATGTCATTTTTATTCTAAAAATATCTTAAAAAATCCATCAAAATCCTTGTCAAGATTAAAGAGTAGAGTTGTATTCACACTTTTTGATTGATGTGAATAACTAATAATTTAATTATAGGAGAAGAGAACAAGTTACCCTTCATGTTTCAACCCCTACTATTCTAGGGCTAGCCCCCTTTATAATAGTAGGACCTTGATCATTCAAAATTATAGATTATCTTCTTAAATCTAAAAAATATATATTGAAATTGGATTATTAATATGCCTTCCTCAACAAATAGAGGTAATATTGAAGAATAGAGAATTCAATGGGAGAGTCCAAAATAGGGATGAGGTGAAGCTCAACTTTGATGGTGTGTCAAAAGGTAATTCATGGCCTTCATGGGATGGTTATGTAGCTAGGGATTGACAAGGAAATATAATCACATTGAGTGCAAAATGTCTATGTAATATAATAGATAACAACGCAGAAGTACATGCATATATGGATGCACTCCATATGGCTAAAACATTATCAGTCTCTTGAATTTATTTGGAAGAAGATTAGCTAATAGTTGTTAATGCTATAATTAGAGGGAAAATGCCAACATGGAATTTGAATAAATACATAAAAAAACTAAAAGTCTCTTGGCCACCTTTAAAGATTTCAAAATCACACATATAAAATGGGAAGGGAATGCTATTGCAGACATACTTTCAAATAGTACCCTCTCATTATCATCAAATCGGGTGGAGGGATTGGTTGAATTTTTTTGGGATTTACAAATTGATGAATTCGTTGTCCTGTTCATTGTTGAAGGATAGCACATTAACATATGTGAAGGGAGTGTAGAGTTTAGATTACGTAAAAATAGGTTTTACAAGGACCTGAAACCTTTAACAAAGAGTTTAAATGAATATTACAAAGATCAGCAGAAACTGTGCCATTAAAGTTATGAATGCATGTGGAGGCAATTAAAGTATGAGAGAGGTGTAAAAATTCTTATTTATTTCTCATTAAGTGATTGTAATGTGATGAATAAAAGCCAAAGATTGCAAAAGAGATGGAGGTCAATTTTTCATTAATTTTGCCAAAGCAATAATTGCACTATAAAGGGTGCAGATCAAAAAAAAAATTAAAGGGATTCTTCAAGATTGATGAGCCACTCTTTTGGAAAATTATTGATCTTCTTTTGGGCGATGAGGTCATGCAAATCGAAAATAGGTATCACAAGTATCGTTGCAACATTGATATTGCTTCAGCCTAATGGCTTGGTCATCGAAATTGAGGTCAAAAGAAGAGGCGATGTGGGTCATGAAGGAATGGGTCTACCTAGAATGGCATCCATTTTGGCCATGGTAGAATTGGGTGTGGCACTGAGAGTACAGGGTGGAGATTGGCATAAAATTGGGGATAGTGACCAACCAATGCATCCCTTCTTGGTATGGAGCACCTCTAGCAATATGGAGGAGCATCAAGAGGAGGGTCTCATGAGATGGGAGTCAGTAAAATAATTTTTGTATCCATAGGAGGAGAAGATGATGTCATCAATGATATTTGAGAAGGCAAGAATGATAGTGGTTTATGGTTCAAAGGATTACTAGTACAATGGCCCTATGGGGAAACCAAGGACATGATCATGTATGAAGCTTGTAGGCTATGTTTTTTGATGCTTCAAATTTTTGAATTTTGTTTTAATTTTTAATGCACTAGGGCTCTTGGGAATAGACAAGTTTTTGGGTAGAGCCCTTTTGTCAATTTTGTTATAGTGGGACTTTGGTCTTTTGTAGCTTACTATTGTGGGTTTAGTTTCCATCTCCTCTCAGTTTGGTTCGTTTTTTTGTGTTTAATACTCAAAAAAGCTTAGAAAGGCCAAGAGCTACTCGATGTTTGTATGTAGTGAATATGTGCAAGACTTGGTAGGGGTATATGGTTTCAGTATGTTAAGATAATACTATCTCTTTGTAAAATTTTATTTTCTAAAATTAATGAAAAATAATATTCAACAATAATTTTTTATAAATATTAAATTTAGTCTGAGAGGGCTTTTATGGCTATTGCGGGAGGGTATGTATATTGCTTGCAAGGAGGGATAGTACATTGTGCGAGGGTCCCTACTATTATTTGCTGGAGGATATAGTTGCTTCATAATGTGCTCTGGAAAATAGACCATGTACCATTCATCTTGTCTCACCACACAACTCTCCCTATTAAAGGATTCGTTCAAACTTTTTGGTACCCTTCACCCCTTACTCACCCAGCCCTCCAACTACTAACTTTAAAGAAACTAAAAAACTAATAACTAAAAACACACTAATAAATATATCATGTATCAATAGCCTCTCACTTGTACCCCTAGTAGTGAATTTTTTGAATGACTACTGAGACATTTATGCATAACTATTGACAAATTTTTAGGTGGTTGTAGCGCACGATTATTGGGGCATATTTAACTAGGTATCAGTCAACACTTTGAAATGACCACTTTTTTTGACCCTTGTGTTCATAACAGATTCTAGAATGCATGTCATTACTACTCGAAAGCTTGAACACTAGCTATAAGCTGGTAAGTCACATACAAAGACAACTAAAAAAACTTCGTCAAAATTGGATGTACGATTTAGAGTTTGTAGGTGTGAAAAATTAGCTATAAAAACTACTAGTATGCTCCCTCTAAGGATCATTGATTGTATTTCAACTTGTAACCCAGTACTAAGTATTCAATTTAGTGTCCTTTAAAATCACAACAAATAATTTTGAGCACCAACATGTTGGTTGGGAGCTATGAATCTTGAAGTGGCCCACATGGTGTACATTTCTTCTTCAATAATATATCAAATTTTTTATTCTTCATTTCTTTCCTTTCTTCTTGCATTTTTTGTTAGAGTAATAAGTTATTTCACTTATTAATTAAATCATTTTGATTTAATTATTAAGTCACTTATTATCTCTAGTTTACTTAAGCTAAACTTTTATAGGCATATAATAATTAATTCTTTTATTAAATTATTATCATGCAACCTAGATATTTTCCTTTTTAGGGTTTTGATCACCTTTATAAAGATTGATCTCTTTGTAATTTATTATTGTGTGCTAAAATTTTGACACACTTCTATGAATCATTCCATCCAAGGTTGCTCAAGAATGAGGCCTCAAATATCGATCCATAGCTCTCTAGTCATGGAGTGCAAAGGTTTGAAATGGGGCCCCTCAGATTGACCTAGTTGTGCCCATGCAAGTACACCATCAAACGAGAGATTCAATGCATGAAAATGAGATCTACTCTATATGATAACAATGCATGAAAATAAATTAATCTAAATGATAACAATGCATGATTATTCTATGAAAATAAACATGAATCTAATCTACACGAATAGCCATGAATGCAAGAAGAAGAAGACAAGAAGAGAGAAGTTGCAATATCCAAGCTCAAGTGCTCAAATCCTCATACAAAATTGCTCTCCAAACCTGCAACATAACAATACTATGAAAACCTAATATGAAAATGAGAAGGAGAGATTTCCTTATAAAGAAAAGTGAACGATTGAGATTAAGAGGCAAAAATAAAAGGCTATGATTAAGAGGCAAAAATCCCACCACTTAGGAGGATGTGAAGAAAAAGGGATTTTTATTTAATTTTCATTTAATTTATTGCCTTTTTCAACAAATAAAGTGCTTTAAGTGGGGATTTTTATTTATTTAATTAAAAGAGGGGTTTTCTTTCAATTAAATAAATTAGAAGAATTTTATTTAATTAAATGGGGGGAATTGAATTTAATTAAATAAGAGGAATTTTTTTTAATTAAAAGGGAGAAATTTAATTTAATTAAATAAGATAAATTTTATTCAATTAAAAGGGAGATTAAATATTTTAATTAAATAAGATAAATTTTATTTAATTAAAAGAAAAATTAAATCTTTTAATTAGATAAAAATGATCAAACCTTAAGAAATATTGAAATAATTGAATAATTGAATTAATTACAATTTGATAAAGGAAATTGATTTGAATTGAAAAATGTTTCAAAGCATTGATTCAGAAAATTGATAAAATGATAAAATGATAAATGGGGCCCAAAGTCTAGGTGACCATTTTAGGGTGCATACATTTGCCCCTCTTTGACAAATGTGTGGTCGAATTGGGAACACATGTAGTCAAAGAATGCAGTTGAAGTGTGAGGTCGACTTGGGATCACAAAACAACTCAGATGTGTGATCACAAAACAACCCAGATGTGTGATCAATTTGGGAACACATGAGGACAAAAATAAGCAAAATTGAAAAAGACAAAGTCAACACTGAAATAAGTAATTTCATCTTTCAAAACATTCTTTGTTGTGTCTCCATTCATTGCTTTTGTGACAGGTTTTTGTTACAGTGGATCTTGGTGATAGAGTTTTATGAATTCTTATATGGTATGAGAGCCTTGTTATTGCAGTCCGTTCTTAAGTTTTTGAAGAATTTTTGGAGCTCTGAGGGTTTCAAGTTTACAAAGGTTTTCTGTGTGGATCTGGGGGGAGCTATTTTTTAAAGCACTTTGGGCATAAAATGACCTCACGGTTGCGTCCATAAGGCCCAAAACCCTATTTTCATGTAAGGCACGTCCAATTTGGACACAGTTGCATTCTGAGACAAATTGTTTTTGCATGTAAGGACCTATTTTGGCACACATACCAAGGTAGAGAAACAATATATATATATTCAAAAAAAATATTTCTTTTTGGTACCTCCGCCAATTTTGGCCAAAATTTTAGCAGTCCCACCATATTTAGCGACATCACCAGATTCAGTGGAGCTCTGCCAGATTTAGCAGAGATTTTGTGGGACTCTTCTTGTTTTGAAATAGTCTTTGGTTTTTTGCTTGTATCTTGAGAAAATAGAGGCATTTTTGGCCAAACAAGATATCGTCAAAAAGCTGGTTCAAAGCCCAATCTGATTTTGCAGGTTTGGTTTTATGATTTTTCTATCTTGTAGGGTATTTTTGCTAGTCAAAGTCAGGATTCTTTTTGCGCTCCGGAAGCCATATCTTTCTCATCTGGGCTCCGTTTTTTGACTTCCACACATTGTTGAAAATTTGGTTTTGTGCTCTTTCTTTTGGTATGGGTCTCATTTCCAGAATCTTCTCCAGGTATATTTTATTTGGTTTTTTTAATTTTTTGCAATCTGGTGAATCTTGGATGTTTTAGGTCATGTGATCATTTTCCTTGAATGTGATGACTCCTTTTTAGCTATTACTTATGTTCATACATATTTTTGTCATTCTTGAGCATTGTAGACATCTATTTCTATAACATTTCTTATTTGCAAATGTACTGAGATAAAGTGTCATTTGTTGCATGCTTGGGATCTTACATATTTTGTGTCAATTTGTACTCGCACTATATTATAAAGTGTCATTGGGGGGGAGGTTGATCTGCCTTTGTCAAGTGAGTATTCATTCCATGACATTAGCATCATGATGTGTATTAAGAGAGTGATCCTTCCATGACACCATCTTTATATGTGTTTGTACTTTCTTCAACACTATCTATGTTCCTATTCTTCTTCATGCAATTGTTATTGGAAACCTCTTTCGGTGTACCTGTCATGCCTCTCCTTGCTCAACATTATGGGGGTATCTTCTATTGGTTCTAATGCTTCCCAGGTTTGATGGAGTGAGCTATGTTTTCAGTATTTGTTCCTATGTACTAGGGGGATGCAATGGTTGGGTACCTATTCATTTTGGTGAGATGGATCATTTACCATATGGGTACTCTTTCATTCCCATTTTGGAGACATCCTTCCATCTTTTGATCAACTCTTCAGACTTTGGTATTTTTTGCCATATGTATCTTCGAGTTGTGACATTTTCCTTTGTTTGTCATCCTGATTCAAGTAATGTCATTTGTGGGCACTCATGTAGATTACAATCTTCTCTACCTGATTATGTTATATTACAATGGTGGTTCCAACAATTATTCTTCCACAATGTTTGCAGCTTCATGCTTCAGTGGTGTTCTTCATGTTCATCATTTGTTCCTATTTTCTGGGATATTCTCTAGTTTGGAGGCTTCTTCAGTCCTTCACTAGTCTTCATCTCTTTTTGGAGAGAGGTTTTTTCCACTTTGTTTTCTCCTTTTCTCCTCTTTACAGAGATTTTTTGTACTTGGGTACCTGATTAGGCCATGTTGTTTCTAGGTTTTAGCTACTCCCTAAGTTTATCTTAAGGGAGGGTGTTAGAGTAATAAGTTACTTCACTTATTAATTAAATCATTTTGATTTAATTATTAAGTCACTTATTGTCTCTAGTTTACTTAAGCTAAACTTTAGACATATAGTAATTAATTCTTTTATTAATTATTATCATGCAACCTAGATATTTCTCTTTTTAGGGTTTTGATCATCTTTATAAGGATTGATCTCTTTGTAATTTATTATTCCCTCTCTGAATGAATATTTCATCTTTCAGAACATTCTTTATTGTGTCTCCATTCTTTGCTTTTGTGAAAGGTTTTTACTACAGTGGATCTTGGTGATAGAATTCTATGAATTCTAATATTTTTATCATATAATTATGAGCAATTGATAGCTAGTTGTTTATTTGACATACTTTCCATTTGTGTCATTTATGCTATTATTAATAAGAATAGATTTATGTGAAGAAATGAATAACATTATAATACAATGTGGAGTACTATAATCAATTAAATTTCAAAATAGAAATTTATAACAAGCGACTTCTTTCTTAAAAAATATTATTGGATATTTTATTCTTTTTTCAAATATATAAATGTCAAAAAATCTTAAATTATAAATATTTCTAATTTTAACATGTTTCTATTTTACATATTATTATTATTCAAAATATAACTGATATAATTTAAAATTTTATACGTAATTTTAATAAAAGTATATTTTTCATGTTTTATAACAAAAGGACGAGGCAAGTCTCATGTCCCAAGGATTTTGGCAGAACGAAGACCCCTCAAACCTTGCCTTCATAGTTGAAGAAGTTCAGCCTATGACTTGTATACAAGTACCAAATTGCAAAACAAATCAAACCCTCATTAAAAGAACTATTCTCTAATGTTAAGTAAATTAAACTCTTTTTTTTTCATGGAAGATTTTCTATCCAGAAAGTCATTTTAGCTACCCAATATATGGGCCTATGAGCCTTGGTTGAAACCTCTTTATCTAAGTGCCAAGGACCAGGGGGTATCCATTATACCAAAATCGTTTGGGACAAGGTTCTGACCTCACCCCCTATTGTGTTGAGCCTTGCACTCATCAAGAATTGATCCCTGGTAGACTTTTGAAGAACCATTCAAATTCATTAGCAAACCAAAACCCTTTAACAATAATCCGATTTTCCCATGCGACTACTTAAGGAGGTGGAATGTTCCCATGTAAATTTTTAATTAGGTGAAAGGATAAATTGGAGTCTTCTTTTGTGAAGCAGTAGCTACTTAAAAAGTGAAAATAAGCTTTGAAGAAAGGAAGGTTGTAAATAACCATCAATTGCTTATTGAAAAAAATAACACGTTTTATCATTTTTTTATTTGTCTAAATTTTTGCTTCCAAATTGCAATAAGAATAATGTTTAAACTAAACACCAAATTTTATTATCTATAGAACTATGAACTCTCAAATCATTATTAAAAATGACTTCTAGCCAAAATAAACAACACAACAACTTGTCTTAAGACTCATTTTGAAACTTTAGACTAGGGTCCCATGGAGGGGGCTTCCTTAAAAATAGAGTTGTGCCCGCTGAGATTTTCTTAGAATTTTTAGCTCCTAGATTTAAGGTAAAACTTTCTTTAATATATTTAAAAGTGACCGGTCTTATGAATTTTGTAGTGTGACTCAAATTTAGAGGCTTAATAGACTAACACACATGTTAAAATATTATGTTAACAACATATTTTGTTTACATAGAAAATGCCCAAATCCGACATATAACTGTACACCAATACCACATTGCAACCCAAATAAAACCCTCATTTAAAAAAAATCTATGTCCAGTCTTAAATAAAAAAGGCTGCTTTTAGAAACTTCCTACCATACTAAAACTAGAAAAAATAAGGCACACAAGGGCGAGCCAAATGCTCCAATCAATCACAAGGCTGTAAAGCAATCTAGACCTAATTCCTCTGGAAGATATTAATTCCCATTTACCAACCATCTGTGTCACAAACTCTGGGAAATCTGCATAGGGTGGCAACTATTTCCAAGCCTGGACAATCTTCTCAACATTCATTTGGGTGGTTTGGCGGTGCAGGCAATGCTTTTTATGCCCCACCTTCCCAAACGCTACTCCAAATCTCACACGTCACAGAGCAAGACTGCCTCTCTTCCCACATATTCATTTCTCCAAAATCATGCATTCATACCATCTCTGAGCACGCCATAAAGTTCACACCAGGCTTAGGACAAAAC
>MU227979.1:2696680-2729142 GCA_018584345.1 Thuja plicata | reverse complement strand
CCCCCCCCCCCAAAGCAATATATTCTAACAAACTTGAACAAATTATGGGATACTTTGCCGAATATTTTGGAGGCTTTTCTCTTTGGCAAAGGTAAGCTTTTTGTTTTTTTCAGTTGCAATTCTTTTTTAGCAAACATGCCATATACATTTTTGGGTAAGTTTTAGATTCCAATTACATTGTCATTTGTTTGAATGTACACATTGTCATAGTCCTTTTAGACTCTGTAAATTCTTAGTCGGTTAGCTCTCATCATTATTTGTTAATTTGTAACGAATCTATCAAATGGGAGATGACCGTTACCATCATCATATTTTGCAGTCTTTTTACTATGCTTTTGTTTATATCTGCATGCAGGTGGTGCTAACAACCGACTTTGTCAGTCATATTCTTTGTTTGGTTTATGTTTACTTTGTAAGTTGCTTGGCACTTGTTTCTTTTTACCTTCATGCAAAATAGATGTTGGAATAACTTTTTTTTTTTCTGTTTCCAAAGATTTGAGTTTACATCCCATCACAATAAAGCCTCATTTTTCTGTGAGGACTTTTGGGTGTATTCACATATGTTGATGGTTGTTTTTAATACATACACAACTTGTTATTCTTTTATGATACTGCCTATCTGTATGTGCTGCTTCATCGGTCGTTTTCTTTTGTGAATCGGTTAGTTCTCAGGCTTTTCTGTTTATGTGCCTGTTCTAGTATATCTCATAGCAGATATAAATTTTAATTTGTTACAGTGTAGCTTGAAGCAAAAATCACTAGTATGCTCAGTTGAAAATGCTTAAGCCCTTTGCCTGCCAAAAGATTTCTTTCTCTAGTCAATACCCATAAACATATTATAAACTACTGACACTCTGTAAATGATTTTTCATTTGTAAGTGGGTCATTGATATAGGCATCATTGCAGCAAGAATCTTCTTTTCTCCATGAATGTTTCAGTTATAAAATACATAAAGTTTGAATTTCAGTGATTTATGGAGAAGATAACTCATGAGTAGGTGTCTGTTCAGTTCTAAAATAGCTAACACATTGTTTTCTGTTAACTTTTTAGAATACCGGCAGAAGTATACTGTTTCAATCTATATTACATGCAATAAATTGGTTTAGAAGAAACAGTTATGGATATAGAAGACAGCCAATGTGGAAGAATGCATGAAGATATTAGTTCTGATGATGGACGTGCCAGATCAGGTAATTTATTAAATGCTTTGAACCAGCCTGAAAGGGTAGCTAATCAAGTGATGGTGTAAGCTTTCCACAGTCTATTAATTATATCTTTTTCTTTGACATTTGGGATCACGTCTAGTAGGTAATTCATCATAAAAAATACATCTTGAAAAAGTTAGGACGGTACCTTTTTAGGCTCTCTGGAAGGTAATACATTTTTTTCTAGTGATGAATCGCTGTGTGCAATCCAAAACATCGAATAAAAAGATATGCGCTCAGTTTTTAATTAGAGCCTTAAAATGGTTAGGACAGTACATTTTAAAAATGGTTTGGACAGTACTTTTTTTATGCTCTTTTTACAATCTAATCTATTTTTTTCCATTTGATGGATCATTGGGTGTGACCTGAAAGTAGAATAAAATAACATGTACAGTTTTTATCCAGAAATTTGCATGTACAACTAATCAAGTGCCTTGAACCAGTCTGAAAGGGCTAGGCTTAAACAAAACAAAATATTATCTTCTTTAGTACAGCCCACTTATTAGTGCGATTTCAGATGAATCATCTAAACAACTCAAAACTTGATTGTGAAACATAAGCGAAATCCTATTGAAACATATTGTTTCACATATTATAAGGTGCGCCTTGGATGAGTGCTTATTTATAATCTAGCATGACTTTTTATGTCTTTTCCTTGGCATTGATAGACATATATTTGGTTGTTGTTCCACAGGGAATGTATGGACAGCAGCATCTCATGTTATCACAGCAGTAATAGGGGCAGGAGTTTTGTCTTTGCCATGGAGTGTGGCTCAGCTTGGTTGGATTATGGGAGCAATAATTCTTCTTGCTTTTGGTGCTGTGACAACATATGCTTCTCTTCTACTTGCAGACTGTTATAGGTCACCTGACCCTGTCATTGGAAAACGCAACTACAAATACTCAGATGCAGTGAAGAACATTCTAGGTTTCTTTTCAAACTACTGTCTTCCATTAGGTTATTCAGTTGGCTTATAATTTAGGTTTAATTTCAAGCCATGGTTTTATATCAGGTTACTTGCTTGGTTGTACAGTTGATGTATTTTTTTACCACCAGGTGGCAGGAAGGTTATGTTATGCAGGATTGGTCAGTATGCTAATCTTTATGGAGCCATGGTTGGATACACACTAACTGCAGCTATCAGCATGATGTATGTAAATAATAAAATCATATATACAATATGTTATAATATACCAAGTTTCTATTTGTTCTTATGACCATTGAAGTTCTAAATTGTTGAACTGAACCAGGGCAATAAAAAAGGCAGGATGTTTTCACAAAGAGGGTCATGCAACCTCCTGCCGTGTATCAGGCAACATATTTATGATAATATTTGGAGCAATTGAGTTGATACTATCTCTTCTTCCAAGCTTGGAGAAGATTTCATGGCTTTCAGTTCTTGCAGCAATTATGTCTTTTGCCTACTCTTCAATTGGCTTGGGTCTTAGCATAGCTAAAGCTGCAGGTATCTTGGCTGTCCAAACTCAACCTTTGGATCTGCATTTCTATTGTATTTTCATTGAAGTGTAATTGCTTTCTTCTGTAGGAAAGAAGCATTCTTCTGGAAGCTTAACAGGAGTACCCATTGGTGGTCGTGTCACAAAAGCAAAGAAGTCATGGTATGTCTTCCAAGCGTTGGGAAACATTGCACTTTCATACACATTTGCGATGGTTTTGATAGAAATTCAGGCAAGTTCTAGTATATTTCTGTAATTCTTCACCTATTAAGAATTATCTATTTATTGAAAATTCAATGCTTCCATATAAATCTTCCTCTTTTTTAATGGTCAATCGATCATGGGATTTTAGAGTGTGTTTACATCACATTAGACTTTCAGAATTTTTCATGCTAGCAGTAGTAAACATTTTTCTTGAGTTTGGGGACCTTAATTTTCTTGTCACAGATGATGGGCTTGGGTCATTGATCTAATTTTATCTTATACTTTCAAACATAATGCCACTGGAGGATTTTTAATCTAATGTAATGCGAGTTTTCTTCATCAAACATTTCAGATCACATTCCATGATTCATCATCATAAACTGTAGAAATTTCAAATCTTTCAAGTATATATTGCCTTTCAATACAATCAATTTCGTAAGAGTCTATGTTGGATATAAATTTCTAATATTTGTTCATAGCATGACTTTTGTTACCGTAAAAGTAATATTAAATTACTAATAGAAACGCATGAAACTCAGTTCAGTACTAATATTTAACAAATCACAAACTGGGTCTCTCGCAGGACACCATCAAATCTCCTCCTCCAGAGAACAAAACCATGAAAAAAGCAACAGCAATGGGCATGACAGTGACAACTCTTTTTTACATGTCCATAGGCTTAGTTGGGTATGCAGCTTTTGGCAACAATGCACCTGGAAATATGCTCACTGGATTTGGTTTCTATGAGCCATTCTGGTTGATTGACTTAGGCAATCTCTGCATTGTTATTCACCTTGTGGGAGCTTATCAGGTACATAATCATATGTTCATGATTACATGGTAACAACATGTTATACTTCACGTTTTCCAAAATTCTATTACATGGTACCACAAATTAATGAATGCTTTGTTGCTGTTGCTTTCTTCAATACTTGATAGCCCTGTTTTCTTTCATTTGAAGGTGTTCGCTCAGCCTGTATTTGCAGTCATTGAGGAATGGGCATCTCACAAGTGGAAAAGACATAGCCTTGTAACCACTGTTCACAACATAAGAATTCCATTCTGCGGATCCATAAGCTTTACTATATTTTCTCTATTAGTGAGAAGTTCAATTGTGGTGTCAACAACAGTGATTGCCATGCTTGTGCCTTTCTTCAATGCCCTGATGGGTTTGATAGGTGCCATCTCATTCTGGCCATTGACTGTGCACCTTCCAATTCAAATGTATCTGGCACAAACCAATGTCCAAAAATGGAGTCCAAAATGGGTACTCAATCAATCTCTCAGCTTCATTTGCCTAGTTGTATCAGTGGCTGGTGTTGTGGGCTCAATTGCAGGAATCATTCAGGACCTTAAACATGTAACTCTTTTTGACATGAAATATTAGAGGAACTCGACTGGTTTGCAGCCTTAGAGAGAGTTACATGTTTCAGGTCCCGAATGTTACATGTTTCAGGTCCTGAATGATTCCAGCAAGAGATCTTCAAATGCAAATTGATGCACTTCAAGAAATCTTCTAATGCAAATTGATGCTCTCCATGATTTAGAGAAATATAGGATGGTTGTAATCAGTTCATATTCCTCACAACACAAAACAAAAGAAAATTACTGAGAATACTGCCAGTAATTTTTATTGAATCATCTCAGTTTCGCTATAGACTTTTGCTATTCATGTTTGGATATAAAACATCAACCATGTAAAATCTTTGTCGAAGGATTGGATTATATGAATAACAATTATGTAATTTAAAATGAATCTTGAGAGAGAAAGATGTCATCGTCGAGTTTGTTATATAGGCACCCACCATTATTATCAGTAGAACACTCGTGGTTTATGGTATCAAATTTTGTTTTTATCTTTTAGGATTTCGTATTTTATATGTAACATCTATCTTTCATGTTATCATTATTTGGTGGTGTTGAGGACCCTTCTATTTTGACCAGAAGGGTTGTTATGTTGCATTGGCACTATATTGAATAGAATAAGTTTGTAAGGGTGAAAGTTATATATTTGTATTTTATTTTTAATATTTTGAGTTTGTTTTGATTGGAGTGTTTTCAATGTATGATTAGTTTTTAAGTAGTGTTACTCGTGAAATAATTAAATCTCAATTTTATTCTAACTCATTCTTGAAGATTGGTCTCAATCTTAAGATACTTTATTCATAACTTCGGTTCATATTTGTGGTTATTGAATTAAGTCATTTTATAGTTGTAGATTTGAGTATTATTTAAAAGCAATAATTCATTTATGAAAAACATCTCAAATGCTCTCAAAACATTCAAGAACATTTATGAGAGAATCATAACAACATTATTAAAGTGTTATATAAATTACATCATTTGAAGTCCATTGCATGCTTTCTTATTATACTATATTTAAGATCATAAATTTAGGAGAATGAACACGGGGCATACATTAATAAATTTTATTTATTTATTTTTAAACATTATCGATTCTTACCAACATTTAGATATCAAAAGATTCATTTGTCCATGCATTAGATTAATTTTTTACTCATGCATATTAATTAAGTAGATGTACAATTCAACAAGATTAGTGCATAATTAGTTTTTAAATTATAATGTTAATGTATTCATTTAAGCAAAGAATTAGGTTTTTAGTGCATTGGCAAATCTATTCTAGTCATCTCTTGTTCATCTTTTTCCCCACTTTAAATATAGGTAGGTATTAAATTTAAATTCATTAAATTTTTTATTTTTATTTTTATTTTATTTTTTTCCATTTAATTCAATTTTTTTTGTTTCCAATCTTTGGTCATTGTCTAGGGTATTTATATGTAACCAAATTTGTTATTTTGATTAGCCTAGATGTTATTATGAGTGGATTATTTTCCGAGCCTAAATTTTCTATAAGACACTCCTCTAGTTTATCCTTTCTTTTAGGATTTTTAGAAATAGTATTTCGAATGCATTTATTTTAAATCACAATTTATTATGGTTTGGATCCAACCTACCTTATTTAGGTATTGTTGATTTATCCATACTAGGGTTTGAGCCTTTATTGCATAGTCTCTACTCTCTTTTGTTTCCTATGCACCTACCCTTGAATGACGTATTCTCACTATATCATTTATTATGAACTTTTATAATCCATTATCTTGGCCTATATTTATGCTCCATACATTTTGATATGTTCATTCTATTTTTGACA
Organism: Thuja plicata; assembly: GCA_018584345.1. NCBI lineage: Eukaryota > Viridiplantae > Streptophyta > Pinopsida > Cupressales > Cupressaceae > Thuja > Thuja plicata. The sequence continues at coordinate 2,723,099 of MU227979.1, read as the reverse complement.
TGGGATCCCACTTTCCTTGATTCTCTAATGTCTTTGTATTACATGAATAGGATTACAATATGATTATACTATCTAGAGATGTGTTGTTCCATCCTATGTGTATCTTTTCTTCCTTATTGAATCGATTATTTCTTTTTTTGCCTCTAAGATATGATATCTATCCGCGAACTTTATGTTGTTTCAATATTTCCTATGGACAATGCTAGTATGATGTGCTTGAACATAATGATCTACTTAATATTTAATGATTATTTTACATTGAAATTTTAGGTATTTGTACACTAAAAAATGGGGGATCAAGTCAAGGGGGATGATCCTATTTCCTATTGCAAATTAGGAAGGAAAATGAACCAATAGGCGTGAAGGGTTCAAACACTTAATGAGTATTGTGATCCTTCCTAAAGAAGATAGTTATAGGGAAATATCAGATCTAGAATGAAATGAAGGCAAATATTGACTTTTCGTGCACACAGATTGACAAAAAATTGATAAACCAAATCCGATGCCAAAATTAGAAACCATCAACTACAACTGACATGTGAATTCAGTTTGATCGAAGTTATTTTGGAGGGACTAGGTCGACTAGGTTGACCTTTTTCTAGGACTAGGTCAACTAGGTAGACATGTTCCTTGCACTTCAGATTCTTTTAAGTTACATACTATACGCGAGGTCTTGAACTTTCTAGATCTAATCTAGTGTGAGTACCTTCTATTCATGCACGTAGAAAATAAAGAAATTGTTGTGTAGAGGAGGGTTTGCCTTAGTCAAACCCTGGCTTGGAAAAAACCTTGAAATGAAATGAAATAAAGGAAACCGTGCTAACATAGAGAAAATGCTAGATATGAAACATGAAGTGTATTATACCTTGGCAATGCAAAGTGCTTCTTTGAATGTGATCAAGAATGTTGATGCAATAGCTTGACTCCACACAAAAACTTAAAAGGAAATCATGAAAACACGCCTTGTATATTGATTGTTGTAGTTTTCCACAATGCTTTCTATGAAGTAGGGGGATGGAATGCATGTTTGAAGACTTGAATGGATGGAGGTGATCTTCTTCCTTGACTGTGAATCTCTTCTACTTGGCCATCATGGGTGAGAATCTTGCTACAATGGAGAAGATTACCTTGAGAATGCCTTGGATGCTTGAAATCTACTTGAGAAAGCTTGAATACTTAATTGCAAGAGACAGAATGAATTATAATTTATTTATATCCAAATGAGGAGAGGTAGGTTTCTTATATAAACCTCACAAGCATTTGGATCACAAAAATCAAAGAGGGTTAACGAGAATTTGGATTTCCTGCTTAACTATTAAGTCGAGCCTTTGATTCAAATTTTAGAGATTTTATGATGGAATAAGTCAACTAACCTATTCCCTTAAAAAACTAATGAAATTTAAATTGAAGGTCCCAATTAAAGTGGGGATGCCAGAATGGAAAGAAAAATTGGGGCTGGAGTACTAAAAATCAATGCGAGAGCCCATACATGCTACAATGGGGCAAAATTAAGCATATAGTTATAGATGCTTACAATTTAGGATGGTGCATTTAGCCCTTACTTTAGTGGGAGTGTGAGTCCACCTCATTCTCATTGTGTGTGTGTGTGTGTGTGTGTGTGTGTGTGTGTGAGAGAGAGAGAGAGAGAGAGAGAGAGAGAGAGAGAGAGAGAGAGAGAGAGGATCTCAACTTAGAAAACCATGTACAAAGGCACGTAAACAAAATGGTTTGTACTAAACAAAACTCTAAATCAACTAGTTGGAGAGACCTCAATCAAGAAAACGTCTCAACCACTAGTATCATATTTGGAAAGATATTTCAAAAGCACAATTGGTCACAGGGAAAGGACAAGAGCATTGCCAAAGATAAAACATGACTCTATGGTATAACCCACTAGAAAAGCTGAGAGAGAGAGAGAGAGAGAGAGAGAGAGAGAGAGAGAGAGAGAGAGGCTAGCAAGTTGCATTATGCTAGGTGATCCATGGAATAAAAGAGGAGGAAAGAGTAGAAAGGCTAGTAAGTTGTGTTGTGATAGTTCCACTTATCCCAAAGAGAGAGCAAGATGCAAAGGCAAATTTTTTGGTCTAGCAAGCTGTGTATGCTAGTCAACTCTACCTAAGGATAGCTAAGTAAAGCATTGTTCACAGGGAAATCCACCAAAGAGGGTCAGTTCTAAGGAAAACATTGTCTCCAAAAGGGATTTGGTAGAAAAGATCCAAGGAAAGCATAGTCTCCAAGGAAAATAAAAAACAACACACAAGGGTTAAAAATAGATGAAATTGATAGTCTAGAAAGTTGTGTTATTCTAGTCAACCCATAAAAAAGATAACCGAGTGAAGCATTATCCACAAGAAAATCTGCCATAGGAGGATCAATCCTAATGAAAGAATTATATCCAAAGGGATTCGCTGAAAAATGAGGATTAGGCCTAAGCAAAGCATTGTCTCCAAAGGGATCTATTGAATAATGTATAGGGAGGCAACATGAATGCCCCCCTTAAGATGTAAACATAAGGCTATGGTGACAACTTAAGGAAAAGAGAACAAGGATAGCTTCTTCCGACAACATAGTGAAATGGACTTAAAATAACAATGTATGTCGTAGCCTTGGAAAAGAGGGAATACTCTTGTTAGAAAAGAGAAGATAATTGGGAAAGGATATCTTGCAACAAGTGGGATGAGACCCTTGGAAAGAAGATATCTTTGTTACAAGGCATCTACCCCCAAGAGGAGTTCTTGAAAAAGAATAACGTCTTCAAGACAATAAGGGAGAGGAGAACAAGAATTTGCCCTTTTTAACCCCCCTTTTTCTAGGATAAAAAAAGATTCTTGATGAAGGATAACACACTTTAAGCCCCAGAGTAAGGGTATTTGTTTAGGATGAACATGATTTTTCAAATAAGGAAGAGGTTGCGATCAAGGATACACACCTCTTGCATAAGAGAGAATCCCAAATCAAGACAAACAATTCTTTATAAAAAGGATATCACATGATAAATAAACATCACTCCACCAAGGAAAATGGATCCATATAAAAAGAGATGCAAAGAAATCACCTTTTCCCTCAATCATATAAGAAAGAGAAAAAGATAACTCATTATGCATGCTAAGTTAATGATCAATTGCAATAGATATACACTTACAAGAAAGGAATAGAATTTAGAAAAGGATAATGATCTTAGAAAATAGAAAGATCCTAAGCTAAGAAAGTCCATGCAAGGAAGGAAATCATGTTAGAATTGATACAAAGAATCAAGAGATAATGGTTCTTTTGAAAAAGAGAGGAAAACTCATCAAGCACCCCAAGTAGAAGATCATCTATAATAAATATGCACTTTGAAGCATGAAAATATTGTTAACAAAGATGAAATACTTTCTGTAAAATAAAGGATTTCATGCTAGAAAGGATATTCCAGTATAGAAGATACAAATATAAAAAGGGAAAATGGGTCTTTTGAAAAATGAGAAAAGATGAAAGAGAGGAACTTTTCCCCGCAAGTGGAAAGGCAAGGTGTATGACCTGTTATATTTCTCAAAATGAAGGCTTTGAAAAGTTAAGTATAACACCATGCTAAAAATTAGGGCCAACAATGAAGTAAGCCACTAAGATCACATGATGTTGAGAAACAATATATTCCAAGAAACAATTATTAGAAAATTAAATAATTCAATAACAATGCTAATAAAAAATAAATATCCAATGGAATAATGTATATGTTTCCACTATTAATATAGTTATTTGTTATATATAAAAACATGGGAAAATGAGATGGATTGCATGTTCATACTAGTCATTTGGTTCATATATAGGCGCTTGAAATCTCCATCTTTAAAGGTATCTACAATCACATTTGACAACTTAGATGCATCAATATTAGCATCGCATGGAGAAACAATAGTATTTAGCACTAAGAGCTAATACAATATGTACCATTCTTGTGATCACCGTCATTAACATCACTGGGATTTCACAGTAACTTAAGTATCTCTAGACTATTTGATCCAACAAACTCGTAGTTGGGTAAGAAGTCATTTATAAGTATTAGATATCATTACACAATCAACCATTTCAATCAACTGAGCGATGCAATTAGTCCCAATGTGGTTAGGCAAAGGGAATTTAGGAATAAAAATAGAAATTTTATCAATAGTTAAGTCTATGTATAAGAGGTTTCATGGTTAAAATTGGATGAGGGATGAGAACATGAAATGGAACTTGGACTAATGCAATTATTAGAACCTGTATTTTGATAATATTCTTTAGAATCAACTTAGTTGGAAGAAAATGAAGAAGAGACGTTAGTTTGTATATTAAAAGTTTCCAAACGCTAGTTGTCCCAATTACTTATAGTTGCAACATAGTTCTTTTTTGTTATTATCTATTGATAAGAAAACATAGGGTCTTGTGAATAATTGTGATCGTTTGAGACCAAATGATCATTGTTCTCTAAAATATCTCTTGAATTATTGCACATATAATTATATTTGGTTGTGTATCCTCATAAAATGGAAGCACTTCCATTTAGGACTGGTTTAGCCCTCTGAGTAAGTGGTTTGGAGCATGTCAAATGCCTTGAATGGGTCTTTGACTTGGATCTGTCTTTTTTCCTGTTCTACTCTGTTTTCCACTTTTCTCCTACCTATTCTTGGTATCTTGCCTTGAAATCTTGTGGTTCTTGACCTCAGGGTCAAGGTTGATCTCGACCCTAACCCAGGGTCTAAAATTCAAATTCCCAAGATCTCTGGATGTCGAGGTTTGGAAAGAATTGTTTCCCGCTTTCAGGTCGGCTGTTTTAGACTCCGAAGTAACGAATCTTAAAAATATATTTAATATAGGTCCACTTCTAGGGATATATTCCTAATTGGAATTTAATTCTCCTATGTCAGCCTCTCTAGATGTTTATGCCCTAGATTTGTATATAAGGAAGCCTTTCTTCTCTCATTTTCTAAGATTTGGAGAGTAAAGACTTGAAGCACCTAAGATGCATAAGAAGCAATATCATACACACACATGAGCATCCACTCACAATCCATTGTAACGATCATCTAGTTTCAAGCATCCAAGCATTCAAGCCTTCAAGCATTCAATTCATCAAGGAGATCCATTGGTAGCCATTGAAGGATTCAAGCTTTATGGAGCCCTCTTGTTGAAGATTTCTCCATCCACATCCATTCAAGATTCTTCCTATTCCAAGATCCATTCAAGATTGGTGTTGAAGATCTAAAGGAAATTGATTTGAGACATCCTACATCCTACATTCTACATTCTACATTCTACATCCATTTGGTGCATCCATACTTGTGGATCCAAGTATTCGAATCCTCCACAAGGGTTTCAACATAAGTAAGGTGAATTGTTCTATTTACTTTGTTTATTACTGCAATTTCAATTCTATTCTAAGGTTAATTCCAAAATTGGGGTTTGAGCAAGGCAAACCCCTCCCCCCAAACAAACAAAACCATTTTTATCACAAGAACAATTATGAAACAATGAATCACAAAGCAGATTTGGATACCCTTTTCGACAAACTTTCAGGATCTGCAAATAGAATTTCCGTCAGAGCAGTGCAGGTCGAGGTTGACATAAAGGGCTACGAACATCAGAAAATAACAACTTCCAGATCTGCTATACTTTGAGGTTAGTATTTGTCTTCAATTCATTTCAATTAAGATTTTTATTATTTCAGATCTATTACACACTCTCCTTCTCTCCCTCCTCATTAACCGGGAATGTAAGGTTTTCCTCTTTCTTCTTATTTCCAATCGATTGATTCATTTGTGCATTGACCATTTTCTTGTGGTTAATCAATTTGGATCTTTCCTTTGTAAATTTGGGGCTAGGAGGAGAATCTTACATTCCCCAAACTTTTCAAATGTAAAGGGCATTATATCATACACCCATATTATGATATATTTTTATATTTATAGGTTGATTCTTCATTATCTTGGTAACCTGAACTGGATGTGGATTTTCTTTGGAATTATATTCCATTCTGCAAGACAAGAAACTAGTATGTTTCAAGAGATGGCATGGCTTTGAAGTGATAGAGTCAAATTTGTAAAAAAAAAATTGAGTACTTTCATAAACCTAACAACTTTATCATAAGCATTAGTAACTCTTCAATAGTATCAAATGTTCCAAACCATATATATCTCTTAGATTTAGGGTCCCTAATTTCTACAACAAACAACCCAATGCACATTTCTTAACATGTAGGCCAAGTCAATATTTATATGAAAACATATTAAGGTGAAGTTGACTATTTTTTTATTCTCTTGAATATGAAATTAGAAGCTAGTTATTCATATTTTATGATAAAAGATAGAGTTTACGTTGGCTTATACAAAGAAGAAAAAGAAAAATACTACATTTCATACCAATAATATAAGGAAGTAAGGAGTGCACAAACCGTTCACAAATTTAATATCCTCCTTAGTAATTTTAAACAACTTGCCAAACCACATAAACTGATCATGAATTTGACTGGGTACATACCGAACCCATTCATTGTCTTCAAACAAAAAAAAATTAACAACCTGAATGAAGTTCTTCTCTTCCAGTTCCTTAAATTCTAGTTTGAGTCTAAAATCTTCTCCTAATATCTTCTCAGAGTGCAATCTCAACATCTGTGAAGACCCTAATTCCTCAATATTTGCATGTATTTATGCCCTAATATCTCCGACAGGAAGAACACTTTATGAAACACCTGAAAATGCACCGAGTGGATATACTTTAATAACTTGAACGAATGTCTGTTGAACTAATGGTGAAGTCTTTTAGTGAAATTCAAAACCACAGGAGTTTCCATTGCAGTAAATTCAAGTTTATAGACTTTGCAAAGAGAAATACCTTTTCGCCAAACTAGGGTTTGATTTAGAATTCACTTGGAGTTCTTTGATCTCTTTAAAATATATTTATAAAGCTCTTGTTCTCACTTCCTTCTTGAGTGCAAAGTGAAAAATGAAATAGTAAAATATTCTTTTAATGTTCACATACCTAACTTTTAGGTATAATAAATGCACTTTGCCCTAAATCAGCTAAATGTCCTGTTCTACAAGCTATCTCTCAAAAAATACACTACAGATCTTCAATACCATTCAATTACTTTCAAAAATCATTTCAAGATATCTGAAATAGCTCAGTATAACTTATCTCAGCCTGCTAGATTTAGACACTAATTGCTGGTAAGGGGGTTGTAGAATTTTCTTGAAAACTCCCCCTAGGCCAAAGCCCTTAATTTAATTCACCAAGGAATTTTCCACACCAGTTTCTGGTGCGGACCCATTGTTTGCATTATTATCACTCTTCTTAACCCATGTTTTATTCATTTTTTTACTGACCTCATTCACATTCACTTTCTCCTTCCCTTTATCATTATTCTTCACATTGTTCTTATTTGCTAGACCCTTCATGTTCACATTCATACTCCTATAGAATCTTGCAATGTGAGAAAACTTGTTACAATTGTAGCATGCAACATTTGATTGTCCATATTTGTACAATTCACTTTTTTTCCTTTTGATCTACACTAATTAGAAATATGTCCAAATCTATTGCATGCAAAACATCTAAAATTCCATCTATTGGAAGAGTTATTCATCATACTCCCGCATTCACTTTATTTATGACCATACTTATTGCATTTGAAACACTTACCTGAAAAAGATGAACCATTCATTCTATTTCTGCATTGAACAACTTTATGACCTAATTTATTGCACACAGAGCATTTACCGTTGAAAGATCGAGCATTACAATTTTTTACCAGAGACCTTTTAGGTTTGTCCTTTTGATTTTATGGTTGATGATTGTTTTGACTAGATCAGGAGATTTCACCTTTCTCAAATCCAAGACCTTTGTGTTACCTTTCATCCCCTATCTTTCAAGTAGTTCATCAAGATTAGCTTATTTGATCATTAACTACTCCTTGTGTTCATTTGTAGAAGTAAGTTCATTCCTAAGAATGTCATTCACACTTTCAAGTTCTTCCTCATTATGTTTGGATTCTTCCATATCACGTTGCTTTTGGCCAATCTCACAATTAATTTTGTGGCATTCATCATATGTTTACTTCAAGGATTGATCAAGATTCTCTTCATTCTTCTTTATTTCCTCAATCTCCTTGGTTAGCTTCATCACCACATATTCCATCTCATGTTTCAGGACTTCTTTGTCTTTTGCAAGCTTCCCACATTCTTTAGTTTTCTCCTTTAAGGATTGATTATCATAAGTGATTTATTTCTACTTTAGTTGCTCACAGATTTCCTTCCTCTTATCCATGAATTTGTTCAATTGCCCTTTCAATTTTTGAATGAAATTTTTAGATTCCTTGAGACTCTTCTTCAATTTCATTACTTCAGCTTTGGACCGATCAAGATCATCAAGTGCAACAAGGATGTTGTTGAATAATGTATGAATCGATTGAAGCACCTATCAAGATCTTTCTAAATCTACTAGGCTTCCTCCGAGGAACTAGGCTTTGATACCAATTTTTGGAATTAGGGAACACTGAGAGGGGGGTGAATTAATGTTCTGAACTTTTTAACTTTATCAATATGATTCTTAAACCACTTAACACATATAATGAAATGTAAGATGCAAAATAAAAGCACAAAGATCCACAAAACCATAACACCAATATTTTTGCATGGAAAATTGGTTAAGGGAAAAACCACGGTGGAGATGAACCCACAAGATGTAACTATTATGCAAAAATATTATAAAAATGGAATGCACATGCATTTAGGCACACTGTCTAGAGCTCACTGTTCAAATACAAAAAGGCTTATTGCCTATAGGACAAATAAAATGTCATAAAGAGTTTGAACTAATGAACAACATCTACAAATTCCAAAGTAAAGTTTTAATTAAGTAGAATATACTAATTTCACACACTTCATTACTCACTACTCCATAGATCTGATTTAGACATCAAATCAATGTTTTGCACACCTGAAACTTCGTACAACCACTATAATCACCTTCCACGCACAATATATCTCCACAAAATGACCAAGTACATCAATCTTATATATCTATAACAGAAGATTTAATCAGCTTATATGTTGGCTCATGAACATTTAACAAAATGATGAAATGTGTACAACCTTTTTGCTAGGGTTGAATCCAAATACTAATGCAGACCAAAATAATTAATTACATGATATTAGACATGTTTTCTGATCATCCTTGATCACACAAATAATCACCAAAATATATTCAATAGATCCACATAAGGATTTACTATACCATATTATTGTTCTTTATTGCTAACTCAAATAAGGATACACAAATCTTTCTATCTTGCACACCAAATAACATTGGAGGCCAAAACTTTGGAATAAGGTAAAATAGATATCCATAAACCTTCCCTGAGATCTGTGACATGAAACATCTAACTGAGAGTGCATATCATACCACATACTGAACCCTATACATAATTTTCTAGACTTAGCCAAATCTTCAATCTGTCTTCTGGTTAGATCAAATCCTATCATGTGGATGGGTATACTAACAAGGGTTTCCATCAATGATAACTCTAAACCACCTGTGTAGTGTCTCTTATCAACAAGAAACTTCTACAACAAGTGCTACTAAACTAGGGTATAAGAAGAACCTTTTTCACATGAGCTCTCAAAATATCAAGTGAATGAAAATGATACCTAGAATATTATATCCCATTTTCCAAATCATGCCAATATTTCATAATAAATGCACTTTATGATAGATACTTTGCACTAAAATTTGATGGTCTATTTTTTCTAGAGAGTGTACGAATCTTTGCTATCCTTCAAAAGAATTAGGATTTTCTCCAAAAAAGCTTATATATTTTCTATCACGCTGAAAGACATTCAACATTCAAGTTATATAGGGGAACATCAGGATATACAAGTCAATCTCTCCCCTGATCAAGCAATCTTCTTCATTACCAAAGAAAATATCTATGCCATTAAGGGGTACAAATGCACACACTGATTCCTTTTCTAGGTTCTCATCAGATTTATTTACCCAAATATTTTTCATCTTTACTTTTTCTTCACTCATAGATCAATTTTATTTCTATCCAGAGTAGGGCTATGTATGTTCTTCCTTTCGTATAATTAGGGAACATGTCCTAATTTAATAAGGTTGTAACATGTAGGACCTTGTTGTAGAGCATTCCAAATTCTTCCATTGTTAGATCCGCATTCAATAGCTTTATGCACACATTTGATGGATGTATAGAAATATCCATTGAAGAATTAAATATTCTTATTATTTATATTCATATATCTTATTTTCATTATGCTACTTTTGTAGTCTTTTCCTTATGTTTTATGTTTATAACATGCATAACACTAACCATTGAAGGATTATGATTTGATCTATCTTCTACATTCACTATCTCCATGTTCAAATTTATTGCATGAGAAACATTTACCATTAAAAGATAAAAGGTACCTAGTTTGAGCAGAAATAGGCCTTTTGAAGTTCTTCTTGCTCTAGGAAGACATAAAACTATTTTGATCATTATCATTCCTTCTAGATTTTTTTTCTTCCACATTTGTCAAAACCAATCAAAATTTGTCACTTGATAGTTTTTGAAAGATGAGCATCTCATCAAGAATTTCACTACCCCCTTTGAATCTTAGGTTCTTCTCTATCTATTCCTTTACTACCTCTAGCTATTTTCTTAACCTTACAACTTATTTTTCAAGCTTGATACAGTCAACAAGTTTGCTTTGTTCTTTAACTTCCTTCAATTCTTTATTTAATATTTAAATTTCTTCTTCAAGTTTATTGGACTCATTGGTCTTGATCAGTAACTTTTGCTAAAGATTGTCAGTGTTTCTCTTTTCTTCTTCAAGCTACTTTTTCAGATGAGTAATGGTTTTCTTACCTTTCTTCTATTTGTCTACATACTCATCCATTCTAGCAAGTAGACATTTCAACTAACCTTCAAGATCAATAAAAACCTTAGAGTTCCATTCTTTTGTTTCTATAACATCTAATTCCTTTTGTAACATAGTGTTCAAATCCCAGATCTACCTTAGTTGTTAGACTATCTCCTTTAGAAACCTTTCTCTAAAACCAATTGTTTATCACTTCCAAATGTTGAGAGGGGGGTGAATCAATATGTACACAAAAATTATTAAATTCACTTTTCATTTCTTCATAAAATTTGTTCCTCATTTCATCATTGCATCCAAAAATAATTTCATGCATAAAGACTTCAATAATCAAAATTCCATCTTCACTAGTTCTCATATACAAGTTACTATCTACACTACCTTTTCTGAAATATTTTACAGTAGGAGCATAACCAAACCAAAGTTCATAGGGTGTCTTATTTGTACCTTCTTTGATTTGAACTATGTTCAAAGTGTAGGCTGCAGTATTGACTTCTTCTCTCCAATGCATATGTGACACATTACCTTCAAACAACATTGTCCTAGTTAAATCCAATATAGTTATATTTCTTTGCTCAACAATCCCATTCTCCTATGGTGTTCTAGGAGCATATGTCTGTCTATATATCCCATTTTATTCACAGTAAGCATTGAACATATCTGACATAAAATCTCCACCTCTGTCTGACCTCGAACACTTTATCTTCAGACCAGATTCATTCACAACTTTAATTTGTAAATATTAAACTTATCAAATGCTTTAGAATTATCTTTGAGAAAGGCAAACCAAATCATCCTAGAATAGTCATCAACAAAGAGTATAAAGTACCTTTCACCATAGTAAGATCTTGTTCTTGTAGAACCACAAAGATCTGTATGTATCAGATCCAACTTCTCTTTCGCTAAAAACATTTTCTCTTAGTTTGTTTTCCCATCACACACTCTCTGCACATAGTGTTAGTAGGCTTCACAATTTTTGGCGAATCCCTGATTGCATTAGTGTTATCGGTCTTTGCAATGTTATCAAAATTTATATGACAAAATCTTATATGCCATAACCATCTTTCATCTACCTTCACAAAAAAATAAGTTACCTCTGTAGTATTCAACTCAAACACATTACCTCTTGTCTTAGTACTTGATATGATCAAGTTTCCAGACTGTCCTTTGATAGTACATTTTCCATCCATGAATTGTAAGTGATATCCCTTTTCTACAAGCTATTCAACCCTCAACAAGTTGTGCTTAAGTCCATCAACAAGTAAGACATCATTAGTGAGTTTTACCATCAAGAAAGATTGAACCTACTCCAATGATCAACTTAGGACTATTATCACCAAATCTGACTACACCACAGTCATATCTACTCAGTTGAAATTTTTTATCTTTATTGCCAGTCATATGATGTGAACAACCACTATCAATGATCTATTCTAATTTCTTTTCAACATGCAAAACTAGGGCTTTTTCTTCATGAATAGGCTCATCATCTTTAATATCAATCAATCCAATTTCATCATCATCTACAATATCATCATCAGACACACCTTAACTAGCATAATAGAATTCCTTATCCTTGGATTAATTAGGCTTATGCTTAGCAACCCTTCTAAGACATCTAGATGCAAAATGACCAATCTTATTACAAGAAAAACATTTTAGGGGTAACTTTCTTTAAAATTTACCCTTACCGCTCTTTTCCCTTCTTGCTACTAGGGCCACAAGTTTGTCCAGTTTCCTTTCTTCCTCTTCTATCTTTTCCCTATCATCAACATATTTTCTAAGCTCTTCCTATCTATTGCCTCTTCTGGTGCTCGCAAGACTTGATAGGGTCCTTTTGTCATTATGTATAGTAGCTTTGAATGCAACCTTGGGTAATGTATCCACTAACTCTGCAACCTCAAAGGTGGTTAGTTTAGCAATCAAAATTTCTCTGTTGAAGTTCTTTTTCAATGGTATGACATCCTCTATTTCTTATAATTTTGTCTTGTAGGCAGGTGCCAAAGATCTGAGAATATTTGCTATCACTTCTTCTTTAGTATATGTGCCTCTAGAGTTTCTAATGCCTCTAAAAACCTTTGTAACCTTCTGTACAAATGGTCTACCATTCTCATCATCTCACGTTCCTAAACTTTCTATTTTATTCTTCCAAATTTGCAAATTTGCCTCCTTAGTGTACTGATTTAATTCATATAGTGCCTCTAGCCTTGTCCAAATCTTATGTGCAGAATCAAGGTCTTTGACTTCTGTAAATTCAGCCTCAGAGAGTGCATTGATCAATGCTTCTATTGCAACTATATTAAAGTGAAAAATATTCTATTCATCTTTAGTAGCACTTGGTAATTCATCTTTTGTCTTTATTTTCTCATCTTTCTTTGTAATCATCCAGTAATCAATGGCCATACACAATTAATGAGTTGATCATCTTGTTCTTCCAATTGTCAAAATTTTCAGCATCAAATTTTGGACTCTCCTTCCTATAGTAAGTCATCTCAGGATCACCTCAAGCTATTAAGATTTCTCTTAGAGGACCACAAGCTCTGATACCAATTGTTAGGAATAATAGTCAATCAACACAACTAAGAGAGGGTGAATCAATTGTTTTCCCAAACATTTAAATGTTAAACTTATAAACCAATTACTCAATACAAATATGAACACTTCAAGAACACCACCATAATGCAAGTATTTTTTGTTGAGGAAAAATCAGTTAAGGGAAAAACCTGGTGGGAATTAATACCCACAAATAATGCACTATAAATATTGTATCCCTGTTAGGAGATCTAGCCATGTTAGGAGATGATTATTACATCCGGTACAAAGTCATTGTTAAAGGAAAAAATCTGCTAGGAGTCCTTTCAACCCTGTTAGGAGTTGAATGAAATGAAGAGCTCACTTCCCAAATGTGAAGGTTAAACCCACCTTCTGGATTTACTGTTCAAAGAGAAGTATGAAAGCATACTTATAACACTCAACTGACTGATAGCAACTTGATTTTCCTATACAATTCCAATGAAGTGCATTACAGACATAATCACTTCTCTACATCTATCAAAATTCACATCCACATGCTCACAACATCCAATCCATTCCTTTTCACATCAAGACACTACTTTCCTTTATACAAATTATAACAAGAAATTAGGTCGGCTTGTTAAGACTTCTCCAATGCACAAACAATCACATAGACCCTTGCTAAGATACACACAGTACCTTAAACAAGTAAATAACAAATAAAAATCATCGGTTACACACAAAGATACATAATTCACTCTCACCATTCACTAAGCACGTTACATCTTTGTGGTCGGTCCCAAATAGGTCTTCACAAGTCCACACGCCATAGCTGACATCATCAAGAATCCAACGACTCAAGAATCACAAAGAATGTTTTCCCATGTACATTCTATCATGCCTTAAGATCACATACCATAACTCGTGCTCGCATCCAAGTTATCCAAAAAAATCAGAGACCATCTCTGTCATATTCCTTTGTCACTGCTCTGTAACCAGACTTCAACAAAATAGTTGTAACCAGGGATAACTTTAAGAAACACCCTGCTCTAGAAAAGTATAAAATTGTGGCGAATCACATGTTTTTTGGAGGGAAAATTTTGAATATTGATGGTGAATTATATTTCAAATTATGGATATTTGGTGGCAAATTTTTTAATGATGTATACCATTTTTATAAAAATATGGCGAAAACAAATGTTTTTAATAGGAAAATTATTGATTTAATTAGTGAATCAGACTTCCTTATACTGAAAATTATTAATTTAATTGATGAAATTATTTTCCAAATATTGTAATTAATTGGTTTGTCATGGCAAATGTTTTTCAAAAATACATATAAACTTGGCGATTTAATACAATAGTTGTATAGTTGGTATGGCGATTTAATAATTGGAAATAATTATTAAATTTTCATTCTCAAAGAATGACACATGTGATGATTCCAGAGAGAGTTTTTAGTAAAGGATTTATGTCACCACATTTCTTTCAAAATGCACCTTCCACCGTTCATCTCTCTTAATCCAATGGTTCTGATTTGATGTTGAAGTTGCATCGGGTCCCATCACTATGATGTCACAGAATCACACATCTGTTGGATTATAACATATCAATGGCCAAAGGTGAATTTTGGGCCTATGGTTGGTCTTCATATTCTTTACGACAAACTCTCAGCGGAATCATGACACATGGTATGATTGATCGTACCAATAAGCCCACAATCAACCATACCACATGTCATGATTCCACTGAGAGTTTTCCGTAAAGACTATGAAGACCAAAAATAGGCCCAAAATTCACCTTTGAGCGTTGATATGTTATAATCCAATGGACATGTGAGTCTGTGACCTCATTTTCTGACATTAAAAAAGCAGAATTCTTTTGGAAATCTTCGGTAATATTAGATAGAAATATTAATTAATGGCGATGAGTAGATGACATTGATTAAAGTAATGTCAATTAATGGCTTCTTAGATGGAGCCTTTCAATTTTCAATGACAAATATGTATTCACTAGCTCGATAGAATAATGCCTTAAAGTTAACGCTTAAATGAAAACATCATGTCATCTACGGACATTATTTTTTGACCATTCGATGATCTTACATCAACGGTAAAGCTTCATTTCCTGCCGCCATTTTGCAGCTAATGTACTTTGCTTATTGTTTCTGCAGAGTGGGCACATGTTTGAAGTTTTTTTATAATAAAGAATTGTTATGTCCACCTGTGCGATGCAATCCTTTCAGCCTTCGTTATTTCCAAGATAGCAAATGTCTTATCATAAGTGTTGTTTCCAATTTCACCTACTGTTGCATTAAATATGAAAGATTTGGAGATTTTTGAAGGACGATTACCATTTAACTTACGAATTAATTAGATCTTTAGGGGAGAGAAATAATTTCAACCAGGGCTTATAAATAGATGATCTACACTCGTTAATTTACGATTGTGAAAGCAGATTTGTGAAAATAGTCTGTGAGTGCTAGGTTCTCTTTGTTTTTTGTCATAAATTAGAATACTAATATCAGTTTGATTTTCAATGGACACTCCAATTCATTTAAGATGCACTACCTTGGAGGATCAGAAGGCCTTTTTGGTCTTGGTCACAGACCCAATCCTGGTGTCTGTTTCTACAGAGTTGGGAGCCTTCACCAAGGAGGCTATAAGGATGGTGCTGGGATGTGAATTTTTGGAGAGTGAAAATAGGTATAGAGTTAACACCGACATTTTGTCTCGGTTCTTGGAATCTATGTTGGACCTGGGGGAAAAGGTGGATATTCTTATGCTTCTGAGGAAATTTTTCAAAGAAGAGTACCTCGGTGAAGATGTGAGTGTTGTCGTGTTTTCAGAAATTGGGTTTGGAATTCCTTAGGAAAATGATTTTCCTAGGATTCTACAACCAAGAGAGAATGTGCCCAGGCAATCATTTCTACCAAACCTTGATGTTGAGTAGCTCATGTTTCATTGAAAGTGGGCACAGATTGGGAGGGATTTCTTCCAGAAGTTGCACCTACTGAGGAAACTAAGGAATATCGATGGTAAGAAGAATTCTCTGAGATTATCCTCTCTTCAAATTTCCACAAAAAAGGAAGGGATCCTGAGTTGGATAGTCCTTGACTATGTCTCCCTCTATCCCTATCCCTGTGAAAAATATGAAAATGTTTTAAGAATTTTGAAGTGCTTTTGTTTTTTGTTTTGATTATAAGAATCGTTAATAGATATGGCCTATGGGCATTGTTGAAATGTAAATTTGTAATGAAATTTTGCCTAATATAATATAAAAAATTTGCATTGGACTTTTGTTTCATGTAATAATTAAATGTTTCCAAACTTTATTATTTAATGGTGACTGGTTAAAATTTCATGGATAAGGTATTCTCAAATGCATGAATTCTAAGTGAATATAGTTAATGATTATATTCATTAGTGTGTATTAAATTATTAATATTTAAAATCGTAACAATTGTTGGATTATGAGAGATGAATGATTGAAGTTGTATTTTGGAAGTACTATGGGTTTCAAAGACCTTTTCTGAAAACTCACTCCGGAAACTGATGACATGTAACTGATTGAATGTTTGAAGATGTTAAGTTGGTGATCATGCAAGGAATTAAATCAGTTAATGTATTGTATTTTCATTGATGTCAACTTGATATAATATGTATGGTCATGGAAATACTGCCAAAGACTTCAAAGAGCTGATGAATCAAGGCTATGCTATCAGTAATGCATATAAGTCAAGTATTCACTAAGTGACTATATACACCGATGGAGTGCATGCTAGTGGACAGAGTAAAAGAGCAGAGTCACAGTGTTACCCAACAAGCCAATGCACAACATTAATGATGAGAAAAGTCATAGTGTTTCCCGATGAACAAAGCACAGAGTAACCCAACAAAAAGAATTATAGTGTTGCCCGACGGAAAAGACAAGGATGGAGATCCCGATGACAACTGAAGTCACACCGACAGAATAGTCAGTTATCACCGATGACTAACTAAAGTGTTTACCGATGGAAAAAAGAGTTCAAAAATGAAAAAATGCTTAGCTGTCAAGAGCTATAAATAGACTTAACGAATACTTCTAAAATTGTTTTAATCATCTAGACAAAGTGGGAGATAAGTAATTGATTTAAAGCTGATTTATCTAGTTGGGAAGAAGATCTCTTTGAGATAAAACTAGAGTTTAATTCAAATCTATTGGCGAGAATTGTAGATCACGCCAAGAATCAAGAAAGCCAAGAAAAGGTAAATCATGTCTATATAGAGAAAAACCCAATTCAATACAAATGGGGCATGGAAAAAAAAAGAGGAGGAAAGATGCTAAAGAAAATTTGAAGGAGAAGAAATTATTCATTCAGTCATGATCAACAAGCTGAGGAAAGAGCTAGATTATACAGACACTGAAGAATAGTGAGACAACATCACAAAGCAGAACAGTGTGGAGAAAAGGTATAGAATTGATTGTATTGATTAGAGAGGCAATGGACTTACAATAGATCTAAAAATATGCAATTGAGTTGTATGTATGAACATATCATTAGTGTTTCAGTTTAACCATTGAAGCATCAAGTTTCTTAACTGAGCAGGACTTAAAAGTCTTTTACGTTTGAGATACATCCCAAGGAGTATCAAAAATGTTGATCATAAAAGTAGCATTAGATATGTCTGATACCTATTGACAGGCCAAGTGAGTGTATGATCAAGGATGGTAGCATTAGATTCTAGATACTAGGTGACAAACTATCTTTTAAATCCTCTAACAAGGTCACACCTAACAGTTTGTTTGTAACCTTTAATAGTTTTGGCTCCTAACAGAGCTCACTTCAGAAGAGTGAAAATTTGGGGTTCCAGTCCCAGTGGTTTTTCCCTTAATAGGGTTTCTATGTTAAAAATCCATGTGTTATGTGTTTATGTTTCATTACTTTACTATTTTACATTTCACATATGCAATTATGGATTTATCGGTATACTTTGCATATTTACTATGTTTCTGTAAATAGTTGACTGCTTATCGGTAATCATACAGAAGAGAGATTTACAAAGCAATCCGAGAAGTAGTAAATTGATAAAAGTATTTCAAGGCATTCATCTTGTAGGAAAAAAGATAACTAGAGGCATAAGTTTTAAGGGTTGATTTAAGGATTAATTTTTGAGGCCACTGATTCACCCTCCCTCTCAATTATTACTAACAATTGGTATCAGAGCTTGTGTGCTTAGAAGGAAGGTTTCAATACCTAAGCTAAATATCACAAGATGAACAGATGAGATGTGCCCAAGTTGAACAAAGATAATTTTTCTTTGTGGCAGAGCAGAATAAGACTCCACTTATTAGGTATTGGAAATGATGTTACTCAATACTTAGATATTGAATATTTGTTTCCCATATTAGCACAAATAGTTGAACAAATGAGAGAGAAGCATGAACACAATTTCATGATGATAGAGCTCGCTTCCTCACTCTCCGATGTTGAATTTGAAGATGTCAAAACCTGCAAGAATGCAAAGCAGATGTGGGACAAACTGATGCTTGTACATGGTGATGACAAGAATGTTTTGAGAGCCAAGGTAGAAAGCCTTTGAGGGAAGTTTGATGATCTCAAAATGAAAGAAGGTGAAAACATCACTCAATACAACACAAGAATCAAAGAGGTAGTCAATGCTATCCGAGGAGTTGGAGGTGTACTAGAAGAAGATACAGTGGTAAGTAAAATTTTAAGAACCTTACTGCCTACTTATGCTACTATAGTATCTGCCATTCAAGAAATGAGAGCAGTAGAAAATAGAAATGTTACTCTAGACAGTTTGATTGGAAGACTGATTTCATTTGAGATGAACAATTTTGATAATAGTGTCTTACCAAACATAGAGTCTACATTCAAAACTTCTATGAGAATAAGTAAATCAAGTCGTAAACACACTATGAGAAAAGATGGTGATAGTGAAAGTGAAGAAGAAGATCTTAATGAAATTGAAGCACTTATGGCTAGAAGAATGCAGAGAGGCAAAGATAAATACAAAGGTAAATTACCACTTGTTTGTTTTAATTGTAAAGAGATTGGACACTTTGCGGCAAGATGTCCTAATAGAAGAAAAGATGATAGTAGTAATGACAGATCATTTGAAAAGAGGTTTGACAAAGGTGATTATAGAAGCTACTGAAAATCAGAAAGAAGAGATACTCGAGACTACAAGGACAGAGGAAAGAAGGCTAGTTACCTATCAAAATGCAAAGATGATGATACTGACATCGAATCTGAGGAAGACATCGAGATGGTGTTTGTGGCAGTAAAAGATGATTCAGATGATGATGAAGAAATGTATGTAGAAACTGCACTCATATCTAAAGTTAGTAAAAATGATGTCTGGATCATAGATAGTGGCTGCACTCACCATATGACCGGTGACAAGAAAAATTTTGAGACTTTTGAATACTATAAAGTTGGTTCAGTAAGAATGAGTAATGACACACCTTGTCCAGTTGAAGGTAGAGGAGCCATAATGTTGAATAACTAGGTAAAATGTGAAAATGCTTATTGGGTAAATGGGTTGAATTATAACCTATTGAGTGTTTCTTAGCTGAATAATTCAGGTCACAGAGTAGCATTTGAAAATAAGAAGGCAAAGATCTTCAATAAATCAGGAAATCTGATTGGTATCAGTGAGAAGACAAAAGGTAACTTATTCTATCTGAATGATACTGACACCACTTGTTTGATTGCTACAAATGAAGACATGTGGTTGTGGCACAAAATATTATGTCATGTGAACTTTGACAACATGATAAAGATTAGCAAAAAGAGAAATGTTAGAGGCTTATCGACAATGACCAAGCCTGACAACATCATGTGTAAGAATTGTCAAAAAGGTAAGATGACAAAGTCTAGTTTCAAAAACAAAACCCATACATTTGATGCCATTCTAGAATTAGTCCATACTAATTTATGTGGACCTATGAGGACAAAGAGTTATTATGGAGATAGATATTTTATTCTCTTTGTTGATGATTACTCTAGAATGATGACAGTAATGTTTCTAAAAGATAAATCAGAAGTATTTAAGATGTTTAAATGGTATAAGGCAATGTTTGAGAAACAAAGTGGTAAACAATTGAAATGCTTAAGGTCAGATAGAGGAGGGGAATTTATTTAAGATGAATTCACTAAATTTTGTAATGAGCATGGAATCAGAAGACATGTCTCTGCACCAAGACCACCACAGCAAAATGGAATTGTTGAAAGAAGGAATAGATCCATAGTTGATTGTGCAAGGACACTGATGATAGAGAAAGGCATCACCCAAATATTCTGGAGAGAAGCTGTCAGTACTGCTGTTTATACATTAAACATAGTATAATTGAAGACACCAAAAATACACCTTATGAGATTTAGTATGGATACACACCCAATGTGAGTTATTTCAAGAATTTTGGCAGTCAATGTTATATCTTAAAAGATCATAGAAATGGAAAACTTGACTCCAAGAGTGATGAAGGAATATTTCTAGGGTACTCTACCAAGAGCAAGACTTATAAATGTCTAAATAAATCCTCTAACAAAATTATTGAAAGTGCAAATGTAAAGATAGATGAATTTGCAGAGAAGAATGAAAAGGAAAGCACTAAAGAACCAGAGGACTACAATAGGTTTTCTTACAATGAGGAACCTAACACTCTACCTGACTAACAATGTAAAGCTCCTGAGAAATAGATCATTGCACCCGAGCATCAGGCTGCAAATACTAACGATCAGAGTATTGCTCAAAATGATGCACAAAGTGATGGAGAACAGAATGAAGAAAAAAATGATGATCAAGATGATAGAAAAAGAGTTGAACCTGTACTTGCATGATATGTTAGAATGAACCATCCACAGAACCAGATCATTAGAGACAAGAAAGTTGGTATGAGAACCAGAAGTAAGTCTCTAAATACAAGATATCTTATTTGTGATTATGAGCCCAAATCTATCAATGTTGCACTTGATAATGATGAATGGATAATCTCTATGAATGAAGAGATTGAGAAGATATAGAAAAATAGGACATGGACACTTGTACGGAGATCATCTGACAAGAATGTCATCGGTACAAAATGGATATTCAAGAATAAGCTAAATGAGAATGGAGAAGTCACCCGAAATAAAGCAAGACTAGTATGCAAGGGGTATGCACAAGAAGAAGGAATTGACTATGGAGAGGCTTTTGCAACCGTTGCTAGGCTAGAAGGAGTGATAATATTACTTTCTTATGCTGCATGTAAAGGATTCAAGGTATACCAAATGGATGTCAAGTTTGCATTCCTAAATGGAATACTTGAAGAAGAGGTATACATTGAACAACCAGAAGGGTTTGTTGATCTAGAAAAGAGGGACATGGTATGTAGAGTACACAAAGCCCTATATGGATTGAAACAAGCACCCTGAGCCTGGTATGAAAGACTTCATTCCTATCTTATAAGTATTAGATTTGTAAGGACTAGTGAAAATAGTAATCTTTACTTGAAGGAACATACTGATGCTAACATTTTGATTGCTGAGATATTTGTTGATGACATCATATTTGGAGGCAATGATATGCTATGCAAATAATTTGCAAATGAAATAAGAAAAGAGTTTGAGATGTCTATGTTTGGAGAGATCAAGTTCTTTCTTGGTCAGCAAATCATGAAACAAGATGAAGGTATTTTCATTACACAATCCAAATACATCAAAGAAGTACTAAAAATATTCAAGATGGAAGAATCCAAACTAGTTGGAACACCAATGAAAATTGGATGTAAGCTGTCAAAGGAAGACAAGTCATCAGAGGTAAATCATACTTTGTACAAATCAATGATTGGAAAACTCATGTATGTTGTACACATTAGACCAGATATTGCACATGTAGTAGGAATAGTTGCAAGATTTTTTGCTAATCCTATGGAATCACATATGACTACTGTGAAAATAATTCTAAGATATCTGAAGAATACCAAGGAATATGGTTCTAAGATATCTGAAGAATACCAAGGAATATGGCTTATGGTATAGAAGAGAAGGCAAATTTGAACTTAAGGTCTTTATCGACGCTGATTGGGATGGAAATATTGATGACCAGAAGAGTACAACTAGAGGATCATTCTTTATGGGTGACAGACTTGTCACATGGATCAGCAAGAAGCAAGGATGCATCTCTCAGTCTACTGCAGTAGCAGAGTATGTTGCTGCTACTACACATTGCTCAAATATTCCATGGATCAAAAAGTTACTGGAAGGTATGCATATGAAAATTCTTGAACCATTAATTATCTATTGTGATAATTCAAGTGCAATAAACATTTCCAAGAATCCAGTCATGCATGCTAAAACAAAGCATATTTCCCTCAAGTATCATTATTTGAGAGAACAAGTTTAGGAAAAAGAGGTGATACTTGAGTATGTGCAATTAAAGGAAAAATTGGTTAATATCTTCACCAAGCCACTGCCCAAGGATGCATTTGAATACTTGAGAAAGAGACTAGGGGTCAGAGCCTTGTCTACTAGTCAGTAAGCTGACTAGAAGGTTGCATCAGCCTA
Organism: Thuja plicata; assembly: GCA_018584345.1. Classification (NCBI taxonomy): domain Eukaryota; kingdom Viridiplantae; phylum Streptophyta; class Pinopsida; order Cupressales; family Cupressaceae; genus Thuja; species Thuja plicata. The sequence continues at coordinate 2,700,143 of MU227979.1, read as the reverse complement.
CATATTATCAGAATATCATTCATGTTGATGTAAGCAGAGAAATAGACTTCAATGATACATCTATACACATCAAGGTATTTATCTACTCCAAGCACCAGAGTTATTACCAATGGATTGAGAAATTTAAGGAATATATTATGGATAAAAATGATCCGTTTGGCATCATTGTCAAAAGCATGTTTGACAAAAATGTTTGTTTGGCATTGCTGTCAAAGGGAGAGAGATATCTCATTATCATACTGATAAAGGGAGAGATTATATCCATTATCAACTCAGGGAGAGATCCTCATTCTCATATTGATAAAGGGAGAGATAATATCCATTATCAACTTAGGGAGATATCATATCCATCAAAGTATCCAAAGGGAGAGATGTAACAAGAATGGGAGAGTACACACAAAGGAAAAGAATTGCTGACAAGAGACATCACAAGAAAGGAGAATAGTCAAAGGGAGAGAGTTTGACACAGAAGGAGAACACATCACATCAGAGAAAGAAGTATTCTATATCTATCCAATGAAGGGATTGAAGACAAATAGAAAGTTGCACGAATCAAATCAAAGCTATTTGAGCTTACCGATAGCCAGACATTTGTAATAGTTACATTAGAAAAGCTTGATGAAACTGTATATTTCATATTGTATTAGTAATAGTATAGTATGATAATGTAGCATGTTTCCATCAATGCCAAAGGGAGATATTGATGACATGTAACTGATTGAATGTTTGAAGATGTTAAGTTGATGATCATGCAAGGCATTAAATCAATTAATGTATTGTATTGTCATTGATGTCAACTTGATATAATTTGTATGGTCATGGAAATACTACCAAAGAATTCACAGAACTGATGAATCAAGGCTATGCTATCTGTAATGCATATAAGTCAAGTATTCACTAAGTGACTATATACACCGACGAAGTCCACACCAACGAACAGAGTAAAAGAGCAGAGTCGCGGTGTTACCCGACGAGCCAATGCACAACATTACTGACGAGCATGTCACAATGTTTCCTGATGAGCAAAGCACAGAGTAACCCAATGGAAAGAATTATAGTGTTGCCTGATGGAAAAGACAAGGATGGAGATCCTGATGAAAACTAAAGTCACAACGATGGAACAGTCAGTTATCACCGATGACAAACTGAAGTGTTGACCGACATAATAGAGAGTTCAGAAACAACAAAATTCTTAGCTGTCAAGAGCTATAAATAGACTTAATCGATACTTATCATTGTTTTAATCTTCTAGATAAAGCTGGAGATAAGTAATTGATTTAAAGCTAACTTATCCAGTTGGCAAGAACTCTTTGAGATAAAAATGGAGTTTGCTTTAAATCTATTGGCGAGAATTGTAGATCATGCCAAGAATCAAGAAAGCCAAGAAAAAGTAAATTATGTCTATATAGAGAAAAACCTAATTCATTACGAATGGGGCATGGAAAAAAAAAGAGAAGAGGAAAGATGCTAAAGAAAATCTGAAGGAGAAGATTCCTGATCAAGAAGCTAAGGAAAGAGCTAGATTCTGCAGACACCAACAAATAGTGAGACAACATCACAAAGCGGAACAGTGTGGAGCAAAGGTATAGAATTGATTATATTGATCGGAGAGGTAATGGACTTACAATAGATCTGAAAATCTGCAATTGAGTTGTATGTATGAAAAGATCATTAGTGTTTTAGTGTAATCATTGAAGCATCAAGTATCTTAACTGAGCAGGACTTAAAATTATTTTACAATTGAGATACATCCCAAGGAGTATCAAAAATTTTGATCATAAAAGTAGCCTTGGATATGCCTGATACCTATTGACAGGCCAAGTGAGTGTTTGATCAAGGATGGTAGCATTAGATGCTAGATAATAGGTGATAAACTATCTTTTAAATCTTCTAAGAAGGTCACACCTAACAATGTGTTTTTAAACTTTAACCAGGTTGGCTCCTAACAGAGCTCATTTTAGAAGAGTGAAAATTTGGGGTATCGGTCCCAGTGGTTTTTTCCCTTTACAAGGTTTCCACGTTAAAAATCCATGTGTTATGTGTTTATATTTTATTACTTTACTGTTTTACATTTCACATATGCAATTCTGGATTTATCAGTATACTCTGCATATTTACTGTGTTTCGGTAAATAGTTGAGTCCTTATTGGTAATCATACAGAAGAGGGATTTACAAAGCAATCCGAAAAGTAGTAAATTGATAAAAGTATTTCAAGGCATTCATCTTGTAGGACATAAGATAACTAGAGGCATAATTTTTGGTTATAAGTTTTAAGGGTTGATTTAAGGATTAATTTTTGAGGCCACTGATTCACCCCCCTCTCAGTTATTACTAACATAAATGTGACACGTGTAATTAACATTTAATTTGTACACATTTTTAATTTAATATTCATTTAAATCACTCTGGAAATGTGACACGTAAAATAATCTTCAATGATCCACCTATCTTAAAAGAAAATCTAACAATCTTATGCTATTAATATTTTTAGTTGATTTACTCTATTATATGCTATTAATATTTTAAAATTGTAACAATCGTTGGATTATGAGAGATGAATGGTTGAAGTTGTATTTCAGAAGTACTATGGGTTTCAAAGACCTTTTTTGAAAAATCACTCCGAAAATGTGACACATGTAATTAACATTCAATTTGTATGCATTTTTAAGTTAATATTCCTTTAAATTGCTCTGGAAATGTAACACATGATACGTGTAATGGGTATGTGCAAGATCATGGGGGGTCAAAAAGTGGCGATGTGAAAAAAATCCACTTTTCACTCGTCCAAAAGCGCATGAAAGCGCTTGTTGACTTTTTAGTAGGCTTGGGTGGCAGTACACCTGGGAAAACCTGACACCAAAGCACAAGCCTAATCGGGTACCCGATATTTTTGAGTACCTAAAAATATCGGGTACCCGATATTTTTGGGTACCCAAAAATATCAGGTACCCGAAACCTGTGGCATAAATCAAAAACCTGCGGGCCGATTTTCTCATTTTCCCCATCGCTTCAAGTTTCCAAAATGGCTAGAAATATCATATGCACAATTTTTTCAGGTACCTGATTTCTCCAACAACAAATTCGACTCCACTGCTTATCCGGTAAGTAAATTCTTGTTATTTTTAGATTGATTTTTTTCATTTTCATGTTAAATGTAGGTTTTTTGGTAATAATGGGGTTTTGTATTGATTTTGCTAATAATATATGAAATCAATTTGAAATTTATATTTGTTTATTATTTGATCAGGCATGGCTGATAACAATGAAGATAATAACCCTCCCCCGCCAAATAATGATCCCTAAAACAATCTAGAACCGCTTCAAAACCCTCAATATTTAGAGGATTTGATACAACAGAATCTGAACACTATACGAGGCTTCAAAGACACATATAAAAATATACCTACCTTAGCTCCTATGCTTGCCACCCTAAATACCATTGTTGAAAATATTGACACCCTT
>MU227979.1:2648396-2670722 GCA_018584345.1 Thuja plicata | reverse complement strand
TTGTCTCTCACTCGCTAGCTCTTTTCCCTTTTTCTCTTCTGCTCGGCGACTGAGCAATGACTTTCTCTTCCGGCTCGTCGCGCTGTCGCGGGTTCTTTTTTTTCTTCTCATCATAGACCGCAAGTGAGCGAGTGTCTCACTTTTTCTCTTGTCGCTCAGTCACGAGTTATTTTCTGGTCATCTGAATCTGGGCGACTGAGCGATGCTTTTATCCTTTCGGCTCGTCGCACTGTCGCGGGCTCCTTTTTCATTGCCACAAAACTTCAGTGACATAGCGATGTTTTTATTCCTCCGGCTCGTCGCGCTGTCGCTCTGCAAAAAACAATAGAAGTTAAACCTATGCGAGTAAGCGACAACTACATGACATGACCTCGTTGCGCTCTCGCGCAACATCAAAACATTGATATGAGTTTGACGCGACTGCGCGACCGCTCAAATTTCAACACTACTCGCTCGGTCGTGGAGCATAAAACATACAACACAGATTTCCAGCGACTGCGCGATAGACATGACCTTAGCTCGTCGCTGACTCGCTAACCTTCAAGTTAACTTCAAAAACAACTCACGACTGCGCAATACACAATTTTATTACTCGTCGCCCACTCGCAGGCAAAATGAAACTCGACTCAAACAGCTTGCGACTGCGCGATTTACCTTTTCAAAACAGCTCGTCGCCTACTCGCACAACTTAAAAACCTTATGATAAAACCGATGCGAAAAAGTGACTAAGGATGGAATATGACTTGAAAAAGTGACTTGACTCATTTTGAGCGGTAAAACCAAGATTTTGAAAATAAGAAAGCCCGGGAAACTGACAAGATCAAGGGATTCAAAAAAATTTTGATACAGTGCTAACAGGCCCTAAGCTGCTCTCTCTCCTGCTCACACTGAGATAATGGGTCCCCGTCTCTTCCAGAACCCCTGCCAGAATCCTGTGCTAAAGGTCTATCCTGTGACCTATCCTGTGGCCTCTGCTATCTCTGCTACTCCCCTGTAAGTAAAGTCCCTGGATCCATCTGGGGAGCAACAAATTTGAAACGGGTGCGCTGACCCTCTACACTACCACTGGCAACATCTGCATGGCCACCCACAACACCACCACCCCTGTCATCTCCACTGTCCTCCCCCTCATCTGGAGGAGGACATACCCAATCTCTACCTCCTTCCCTCCCTCCATGTCTACTGGCGCCCTATCTCTCTGGGCTCCTCCTCTCCCTCTAGTGGGACGATCATCAGGATCATAATCTATCAGCTCCTCTATATGAAGAATGACCTCCTCAGGCACTATAAATTGAGGAAATAGATGTTGAAGCATCTCTGTTGTGTACCAATCTGAGCAACCTGCATCTGCAACATCCATATGGAGATCCCAATCCACTCCAACCATTTCCCTAATCTCATGGTGGGCGGTCTCATAGCTCAACTAAGCACCCCATAATGATGCCTCATCACAGATCTGGGCATATACAGTAATGTCTTGTGTCTTTCCCTGCCATCGGCTGTGCTGTCTCAAAACTCAGGTGTGCACAAACCGCTCTTCAATATATATGGTCCTCCCAATGAGGTACCTGCTCTGGAAAAACATGGAACCTGTTGGGCATCTGAGGTCCACTCATCACAATCTAAGTATGGCCAAAAGACTAGCTCTGTCATATCAAAAAAGAGTCATCGCTAATACTCTACCTTGCCCAGATGGGGCTGCTAAATAAGACCTACATACATATATACATAATCCTGCTCTGGTGCATGTTGTCTTTCAACGATCATTCGTGTAATAGGGATGTGCTCCTAGACCCAAATCTGAAGAATCAAAATACCCACAGTCATGCTCTGACTATAGTGGTACACAATCTCATGCAGCTATCAGTACATGTGGGCTAGGATACAATTGCCCCATACAAATCTCCGTCTGTGGATGACCATCTACTCCAGCATGTCCACCCATCCTACGAGGAACCTGCATTGTCCTTTGTTTGGCATCAGGATGTCACCAATCAAACATGCTCAATATACGGATAATCGATCATAATGATCACACATGTAGTCCCAAGAAAGGTATCTCTGATCGATGGTATCATCCTGGAAATACCATCACGTTGCACCAATCACCATGGCAGAAGTCGCCTCAAAGTGCACCTCACAGTCCATAATGGGAACATGTAGTATCTGCCATACATCCTCTGGAGTAACTATCATCTCCCCAGTCGAGAGATGGAAGGTGTTGTGCTCTGAGTGCCATCTCTCGGAAAGAGTAGTCAACAACCCTTGATTTACCCCTATATCAGGTAAACCAATCAAAGATTGTAATCCACAATGGATCATTGTCTCCTACTCATCAGTTGATAATAGTCTAGACAAAGCAAGCACACAACCTAGATATGTGCCTCTAAATGTGACTATCTTAAAATATGCCTGTTTTGGCACCTAAAAAGATCAATCAGTGTTCTATCTATGATAGAGATGCAGTCTCCTGATCAACTAAATATTTCAAGGTCCGGAACAGACAAATAGTTCAAAATGGATAACTTTCTAAGTCCAAAAATGAGATGCGATCCTGGAAGGATAGGGTGCGATCTCTTTTAGTGGATACAATCTTAGAAATACAGTATGCAACAGAGAATACAGGGTGCGATCCCTGAAATCTGGGATGCGACCCCAAAAATAGGGTACGATCCTCAAGGGACAGGAAACAACACAGACAAGAATTCAACTTAAAAACTAAGCTAAAATAAGGTAACTGGATGCGATCTAGGAAATCCTGGATGCGATGCAGATATTCAAAAAAATAAGATACGATCTAGGAAATACCGGATATGACACGGGTTTGACGAGGTGTGATTCGAAATCCTGGATGCAACCCATAATTCAAAAGGCTCTACAAACTACAGAAAAGCATGAAAATTAAAAATAACAAATTCAGAGGGTAGTTTTCTGAGTACTTATCAGAGGTTCGTAATCGGTCGGGCGCTGATGTCGACAGCTGAGCTCAAAATGATGTTTTTGCACGGGGATAACCATCTTCTCTGTAGAGCTCTCAAAATTACTATGGGTAAAAGTGAATACTATGGGTAAAAGTGAAAATGAATAGTAAAAATGTAATTTTTGAGATATATATTGGCCTTTTGAGCTATTTAGGGGTTTTGAAACTCCTCCCAGGCAATTTAAGTTCATTTTTTTCCTCTTCTGATCAATCAGGAACAAAATTGAAGTGAAATTTATCATTACACCGGCAGTACAAAGGTCATATTTGCTATCAAATCCCTGTTCTATGATGCAAAAATCAGCAAAGCAAAGGAGATACCTAAAAGGAACGTTTGGACATTCAAAGTAGATTTTAAGCAAGAAGCTATTGAACAAACTTCACCAGTTCACTTTTTCACACAAATAGCGAAGGTGCATCAAATCACTTTTCCATGGCATGATTTTTTTTTGCGACAGCTCCTGACAATACAGAATTGCTTTGTTTGTTCTGAAAATTTGTTCAAATTGCACATTTCATCATAAATCTTAGTCCAACATCATTTAAAACAATCTCACCACTCACATTTTCATGTAATTAACTTGGTATACCGTGTGTTTATTCTTAAAAACACCCTTGTTTTTACTTCTTCTACTCTGTTCTTTCTCATCCTACCCGTTCCATGCAAGTGATACGTTCTTTCCACTAAGAATTGTATTATTTTACTTTGTTTTCATTCCTGAGGGGGCATGATCACACTATCATCAATCAATTTTTTCTTGAAATAACATAAAAAATGACTTCCTTATCAAACAAACTAGGGGCATGATAGTTTCCTTGACTAAGTCAGAACTGTTGGATAGAAAGCTTTGGTTCTCATAAGCTGGATATCTTGTGTTTCCTCATTTCAAAAGATTCTTATTAAAAGCTCCTGGTAGCTTCATACTGACTCTTAGAGGACATCCAAGTTCTGAATCAGTATTATAAATCTTTCGACGACAACCAAGTTCAGAATTGGTATCTTTAAAATATTTTATTGACCGTTGGACGACAACCAAGTTTGAAGTCAATTCTATCAGTTTAATTCAATCGAGTGTGAGACTGATCTCATCAGGCATTTTGTTCGATCTTGAGTGAAATTCTCAATCTTTCTGAAGTAAAAATAAAAAACTTTCTTTGAATCAATGCGCTGCTTGCACATCAATTCAAAGACGGGCAAATGTAACCACCTGGATTTGGTCTTCTCATACCATAGATGTTTATTTCCCTAAGTGTGATCATACCCCCAATTATGTTCAAATGAACCTGTTACTGCTTGACATAATTCTTTTGAAATTAATTTAATTTCCTAAGGTGATCAAATCACTAAATTAATTACTTTTAGCCAAAAACAAATAATCAATCAAATACATGGCTAAAATGATTAATTTGCAAGGAATTAAATAAAGTCCTAAATCAATTGCTCACTTTCAAATGAATCCATTACGCTAGCCTAATTAATTTAATTAAATTGGCTATAGTCCTATCAATTATTAAAAAGCAATTAAAAGCTTAAATAATTAATATTCCTATTTCTGAATGAATTAAATAAGTTTTATTCATTTCATTAATATTCCTCTAAATCCCTAATCTAACCCATTTCAACCACTTTGACTCTGGCTTAGAACTTCTCCCAACCCATTCACCCTTGCTAAATCTAATTCTAATCCAAATTCTATCCTAACCCACCTCCTAATGTTGTCAGATTCCATTAGGGAGTGATTAACAACTCAACCCACTTGAGAAAGTCAACTTTCTCAAGTTTGACTTCCCCTAAGGACCAAATTGCCAAGCTGGGCCTTACATCCCTCCCCATGCCTCATAAATGGTTTCATTAATGAATATTCTTTTATGCCCATGCCTCATTAATGCCTCGTACGCTTCATTAATGAGTTTTTCAACTCTATTAATGCACCTTGTCCCCCCTCCCTCTCCTCATTCTTCTATAAATAGAAGGGGTTTTTGAGCTCAAATAAGCCCATAATTTTAGAGTTAAATGCATTTTTATGCTGTTAGAATAAACATAGATTCATATCATATTTTAGATTTCATGTTTATGTATTTTTATTTTCACGCTTTTTAGAGCTAGAATGCATGTTTAGGAGATATCTTTCTTTGTTTTAACTCAAATCTTTTATGCTAAGTCATATATGTCATTGATAGTAGCATAATCTTAGGGCTGTTATGTTTCTTATCATACTCTTCTTAGCGAGAAAATAATAGGTTAATTTTACTGCTTTATATGCTCATCTAACCAAGTTTTCCACTAACGTAATGACCTATTGAAGTGTCGTGTTGTAGATAACAGGTGCATGTTTTAACACACACATGTGGATCATTAGGAACCATAGTTGGAAGGCGATTAGAATAATTAAAAGGTACACTATGATATGAAGGTTGTGACGTAGGTAGAGATACTGGTGGATCACTCACAAGAATAGATGCAATTGGGAGAGATGTAGTCATCAAAGGAGGAGTATAAGTAGGAATGCTAGGAACAGAAGAAGGTCCTTGACTAGTGATAGGAGGTGTATACCCTAACTCTTGAGCCTCTTGAGCTAAAGGTTTAACATTCAAATGCACAAGATGAGTAAGACCAATAAAAAATTTAACACCTTGATCATTATCACAGAGGACTTTCTTAATAGCCTCTATAGCTTGGATAGAGTCTTGAGTATGATTTTCTTGGATTTCCCATTTTATCAAGTTCGGTTGAGAGTTTTTGGACTTGTTTAGGAGGAACTCTTAAGGCATTATCCTCATCATGAGATGAGTGAGAAGAGTTATACTCCATAGAAGGATTGGAATCATGAGTTATCAAATTATCACCTGAGATCTTAAGGAAAGGAGAGGAAGACTCGGGATCAAAGGAATCCATAAGTCTACGAATTCTTCTAACTGAGATACTATAAGTAGGACTAGAAGTGGTAAAGCTCATACACCAATGCAGTGCAAATGAACTAACACAAGATTTTGATTTATTAATTTTAAATGTAATTGAAAGAACATATAAGATCTAGCATAAACATGTAATTCTAACACCGAAAGAAAGAGTTGTCTATCGCGGGTTCACCAAAATGTAAAGGAAGAAAATTGATTTTAATATTTATTGTTGATTAGGTTTGAAATGTGTTGTATTTCCTTAACCTTTACATTTAATTGTAATTTTGATGTGTATTGTAATGTGATTAAGCATATAGAGGGAAGGAAGATAAGATTTTCCTCTTTTATCCCCAAATTCACAAATGAAAGATCCAAGTTGATTAACCCAAAGGAAGGATCAATGCACAAATGAATCAACCATTTGGAATTGAAAGTAAGGAAGAAGATCTTAAATTCTATTTTATGATTAAGGAGATATGATATATAGCAGTAATTGAAAAGGATGAGAGGAAGTACCAACCTTACAGAATTGCAGATATGAAGAATGTTGTTTTCTGAGGTCTGTACTCTGTTTCTGGAAAATCTAAAGTATGATCCGGAACAAAAATGTAGAGATGGACAAAACCCAGAAATATTTTTCTAATCTGAAACTGTCTTGTGAAAAAGGTCAACCTTGACCCAAAAATTTCACCCCTGACCCAATAATCTTGGCCCTGACCTCTACTACCTCGAGATAAAATCTATTTTCATATCCTGATAGTTTTCTGAAAAGGGTATCCAGATTTGAGTTCAAATCCACAATCCCGAACATATATCTACAAGAAAAAGATATTTGTTTGTTGGGGGGAGGGGTTTGCCTTGGTCAAACCCTGGTTTTGGAATTAACCTCCAATATATAATTGAAATTTCAAAAGTAAACAAAGTAAATGAAATAATTCACCTTTCTCATGTAAAAGTCCTTGTGGAGGATTCAAATCCTTGAATCCATGAGTATGGATGCACCAATAGATCTATAATTTAGAATGTAGGATGTCTTCAATCAATTGCTTATAGATCTCCAACACCAAATCTTGAATAGGTTCTTGAATAGGAAGAGGCTTGGAAGAAGGTGGATGGAGAGATCACCAAAAAGAGCACTATGTAGCCTGAATCCTTGAATGGCCTCCCATGGATCTCTTTGATGAATGCTTGAATTTTTGATGATGGATAGGTGCTTCAAATCTTTCTCCTTAGCTTTCTTGAACTTCACTTGATAAATTTTTTCAATTTCTCAATGATGCTTAGGCTTGGATCGAGGACTTAGGGAAAATGAGAGGAGAAAAAACCTCCTTTTATATGAAATTAGGGCACAATCTTCTAAGGAGGCCAAAATAGGAGAATTAAATACCCATTAAAGATTTTACCCCTAAGAGAGGATCTATATTAAATATAATTTAGGAATCATCGCTTCGGATCCTGAAACAGCCGACCCAGAAGCGAGAATTAACTTTTTAAAAGACTGACATCCGAAAACTGTGAGATCCTGAAATCTTGACCCTGGGTCAAGGTTGAGGTAGAACTTGACCTAGGTCAAGGGTGAGGTCAACTTTGACCTAGGTTAGGGTCGAGGTTGACATAGACCTAAAAGGTTAAACTTTACCCTAAGGTCAAAGATCTCAAATCTGTAGTCCAGAATGCCAAAAACTGGCTGGAGAGAGGTGGAAAATGGGGCAGAACAGGGGGAAAGCTAGGTCTAAATCAGGAACCCATTCAAGGTGTTTGACATGACCCCAAACCATTTATTCGAAAGGCTAAACCAGTCTACCATGGAAGTGCTTCCATTTTCTGACCATACAAAAGAGAAAACTCAAGGCCAAGGGCAAGAAGATGGGAAAACTTTAATAGATTGTAGAAAACTAGTAGAAATCCCTAGTTTCACTAATGAGTATCATGATGTTTATGATCCTGCTATCAATGATCAAAGGAGAGTTATATCAATTAAACATACATTGTGCAGTAAGGCAACTAGGCCAAATAGGTTTGAATTTATAAAATTTAATCCAGTGATAGGTGCAAAAATGAACAAAATTACTTCATGGGATGTAGGTTTGGGTTGCATGCTATTACCTGAAGTTTTCCCTTGCCCATAAATTGTCTTGATTTGTGCCAAAAATTATGATGAAGAAAGAAAAGCAATTGTGAATAAAAATAATAATGAAGAAATTTTATCAATAACCTAGGAAGAATTTACCAGTTTGCTAGACCTAGGGTTTGACCGAAAAAATTGTAATGTCCATATTGACCTCATATTGTTGGTATAAAAATATGAGGAAATCACGCCAAACACAAAAGATTCATTTATCAAGGGTCTAATAGTTGCAGAGGCAAAGGCTTCATTGGGTGAGAACCATAAGCCTCCTTATGATTTTAACATTTTTGTGTCATGGGTTCAAGATACTATATCCTCGCTAAAATTTTGCCTGGGATTGGAAAACAATAGGGAAGTGGGTGCCAACATTCTTCAATTGATTTAGGATATGCATTGTGTCAGTGAACTAGTAAGATATAATTTTGTTGGACACGTGGTTCAATCGATGCAAGAACAACTAGCATTGATTAAAAGAGCTAATTCTAAGACATTTAGGTTCACAACCTACATGTGTTATCCTCTTCTTTCCAAGCATGCTGCAATATTAATGAGCAATGACAACAAGCTTGAAATTCAGATGGGACAGGACCGACAGGTACTGCAATATATAACTAGACACCTCAGATAAGGATGTATGGTAACAAAAGGAATTACAGTAATTTTGTAGACTTCTTTTTGGCACCATTGTACAAAAAAAAAAAAAGATACTCCAATGCCCAGATTGTCTGCTTCATGTAGGGATTGCATCCAACTTGGAAGCATAATTCAATTGGTTGACTGGTGCTTAATGGAAGAATACACTGTGCTAAGGTTTTACGGCTCAAAACTAAAACCCCACAAACTTTCAGTGCATGTGACAGACATATTTTTTGTAGTAGAATATGTACTACAACTAGAGAGCACAGATAGACTCTTCGCTGGCCAGTCGAAGAAGAGCATATTCCCTTCTTTACCTTTCTCAATTGGAGGGTTAACATTTGAGAGAAATGCATTCAAAGTGGAAAAATTATTTTAAAATTATTTTCAATTTGATTTAGAGTGGTACTTGAAGTATGATCCACTCAACATCATTCAAACAATGCTTGTTGCTAATAATAACTCTGCAAACTTATTTCAACATGAAAGTAAACCATTGCTAGAGAAGTTGAAAAACAAGGATAGCTAGGATGACGTTAAAAAAGAGACAGAGAAAGTTTCTGTTGAGGAAATTTTTTTCGTTGAACAGTTGTCATCACAAATTATGACATCAATAAACCAGGGCATTTAACAGCCTAGAATGTCCTATAATTTCTACAAAAAAGCTGCTCATCCATCAAACAAAAAATACCAAATAAAATAGCAGAAGAATGTAATGATAGAAAATGGAATCCAACAAAAATGAATAATTTTTGGAGTATGAGAAAGGATCTTGGTGAACCAAAGACCAGTGCAGATCTGGATGAAATAGAGGAGGATATAGATCTTAGAAAATAGTGGAATTTGGAGCATCCTACCATGGCATACGATAGTGATCTAGACAGTGTGGATGATAATCCAACAATTGCATTTACTCTGAGTCATAGTGGAGTAAGCAAATACTTGAAACAAGTATATAGAAAAGGGGTAATCATTGTGGAAAAAATGGGTTATAAAGGTGGTGGTTTGCATCCCATAGGAGAAGGTGTCTAGATTCCAATTGTCACAGAAAAAACTGATCATGGTGCAGGTGTTGGGGTTGGATTTGGAGTGGACCCATTAGATTCATCAGGAAGCACTATGCCCACAAGAACATCCATTTCCATAGGTGGGATTGGGGAATCTACTGCTACTGGATCTGGTAGTCGTACTAGTGCCAGAAGGATTGGGAAACTTATACAACAATTTCCCTCTCTAAACAGGCCAGTATAATCTACACTAAATCCCATAGAAGAAGATAGTTTCAAGAAGCAAGAGGTTTACAGATCATTCAAACTCAATCCTAAAGAACATGGTTGCACTTTTAGGTTCAGAAAAACCCTTTAAAAGTTTAAATCCTCAAACAACATTAGTTTGATCAATAGGCATTGCAAGCTTTGGTTCACCTTTCAAACATTCAAATCCTTCTGCAACACCAAATTTTTGTTTCAAAGATTTCTATAATAAATTTGCATAAACAACAACCAAGAATAAGGAAATAAAGAAGAAATTACAGACTAGTGCCCTTACTGCAGCTGTAGAGGAACAACCTGCATCCAACAGGGTTTTTCCAACATATGACTAAAATAGAGACATGATGGAGTTCATGGTTTTTATTCCACCCAAAAAAGATGGAAACCCACCAGAGACTCAGATAGATATGTCTGAATTTTGAGTTAGCACTCTCCAAATGGGATTTTCCAAAGTTAAAAATGTGGAAAAAATCATTGTGTCAAAGTCTAAAAACCAAGTGGTCTACAGTGCACTGCTAAAGCTGGAAAGAGAGAAAAGTAAGCTCAAGAAAAATATAGAAAAGTTACAGGCATACATTTCCAATGAAAAAGAAAAGAGGAAAGCTTCAGAGAACAGTTTGAAAGAATTACAGAAAAAGATTAAAAAATCAACCTCTACATTAGAAAAATACATAGAAAGAACATATGAAGGCAATAGTGAAGGAACAGGAGTAGGCAAAATTGAAGGCACTGAGGGGAAAATTGGCAGAAATTAGTAAAAAACTAGAGGAAGAAAGAGTCACCTCACAAAAGTTATTTAAAATTGCGGAGAGTAATTCTGCCTCCAACCAGAAATTGCAAAAGAAATTGGACTCTTAGGTGGATAAAGCCAATAATTGGGAACACAAAGCAGTGGAAGAGATAAATAATTGTGAAAAAATGGTAGAAGAACTAAAGAAATCCAATAATAAAATTCAAACTTTAACAAATACTAGTAATAATTTAGTGAAGATTACTAAAGAACACATTTGAGGCCAAATATTGGGGATGTCTCTTAGCTTGTGTGAGTGGTTTGAAATGCTTCAAAGTATGAGAGTATTTTATTTGAAGCTCCATGAGAACATTGAATAGAACATGGATGTTGTCAAGGAAGAAAAGAAAGCAAAAGATATTATGCAAAAACTCTACAGTAAGAGTGATAGTTATCTATCAAACAAGAGAATTAGCACCTGCCTTGATGCCTTAGTAAAGGTATCAAGTATCATTCAAAAATGTGAGAAGCTACAAGAAGAATAGGAATTGGATGACCAAGCTAAGAAGAAGATCACAAAGATGGAACAAAGGAAAGAGAAATTGGAAAGTCTTAGTTTTCCTAAGGGATTTGACGCAAATATGTTCATTGGAAGAGAAACATACAAAAAAAGGTTGCAAGACAAAATAAATATTGATTTACGCTTTCTTCCTACATACATATCTCCTGATACATTCACGAATTTCATCAAACCAATGAGAAATTTGAATGGAGTTTTAGAAGCAACAGTGCTGTCAAGTCACACTTCCAAATATGAATTGCTAAGGAAGTTGCAGGAGTGTGACTATACTATGAACCAAATTGTTCTACCGTCAAAGGATGTTTGGACTGGCCTACAAACATTGCTCTGAATTTTGAACTACTGTAAATTGTAATGTATTGCAAATGAATACATAACAATTTGTGCTATATCTATTATTTTCATGTTTTCCAATTTAATGTACGTTGCGTTACTCTATTTTATTCAGGTATTCTTAGTTGATTTTCTCTGTTATATTCTATTGGAATACAAAATTTCATTCATGAATTTCAATTTTCAAATTCAAATATGAATGATCATTGATGATACGATACAAACTATAGTAATGATACTCTTTGTTCTAAAATTTTAATCATGAAACATAATACATTCTTTCTTTTCTAAAATGAGCATTGAATGATAGGATATAGTAGTTAATAAGTTCAAAAAATACATATTGATTGCTATAGCTAATTTAGCAGAAATTTCCTAAATTTGCCAATTCATGTATGTGTCATCATCATCATCTAATTCGTGTATTCCAATTCCTTCATTGTTATCTTCATTTTAATTTGTGTCTTCCTCACTCTGACCTCCGCTTCTATGAATCCCACTCCTATCACCACCTGTAGTTGTCCCTCTCGGAGTTGGAGATTGGTTAATGGTGTTGCCCAACCCTCTTATTTTGCATCTTTTCTTCCAAATTTCCATTTCTTTTTTATAAGGAAAATTATTTACATCATATCTAGATGTGTAGACCCTCAAGCATGTTTCCAAATTATTGTCTAGTTTGTTTCTTAGCTTTGATTTTAGGAAGCCCAAAGCACTAAAAACTCTCTCATCCTCCACCGAACCCAATATCATGGTTGACATAGATCAGCAAGCTTGAAGAACTCTAAAATTTGATCACGCAACATTGTGCTTTGTTTTAGTTCTGTCCAAAGATTTTTTGTCAAGCCCTCTGCATGTGGGTTATGTATTAATTGATATTGATCCTTCATAGTCCTTGCAAAAGTGCCTGATTGTTGTCTAAGAAGACTTTCATCTAAAATTACATTGATAGTCACTCCATTGAATTCTACAGATTTTCAAAATTCCTTTATCAAAGTCAACAACCTATTACGATAATCTTCCTTAGAGTTTAAGTGCCAATATTGAGGAAACACAATTTCCATGGCCTCAAGCAGTTGTTCATATGGGAATCAGGATCTTATTTTAGAGGAAACTTTATTTACTCAACTATCGTTTGTGTAATAGGGATGTGCTCCCGTACCCAAATCTGAAGAATCAAAATACCCACAGTCATGCTCCGACTATAGTGGTACACAATCTCATGCAAATATCAATACATGTGGGCTAGGATACAACTACCCCATGCAAATCTGCATCTATGGACGACCATTTTCTCTAGCATGTCCACCCATCCTATGAGGAACCTATGTTGTCCTCTGTCTGGTATCAGGATGCCACCAATCAAACCTGCTTAATATACGGATAATCGATCATAATGATCGCACATGTAGTCCCAAGAAAGGTATCTCCAATCGATGGTATCATCTTAGAAATACCGCCGCATTGCACCAATCACCACGGTAGAAGTTGCCTCAAAGTGCACCTCACAGCCCATAATGGGAACACGTAGTATCTTCCATACATCCTCTGGAGAAACTACCATCTCCCCGATTGGGAGATGGAAGGTGTTGTGCTCTGAATGCCATCTCTCGGCAAGAGTAGTCAACAACCCTCGATTTACCCCTATATCAGGTAAATCAATCAAAGATCATAATCCACAATGGATCACTGTCTCCTGCTCATCAGCTGATAATAGTTCAGACAAAGAAAGCAAATGACCTGGATATGTGCCTCTAAATGCGGCTACCTCAAAATATGTTTGTTTTGGAAAATAAAAAGATCAATCAGTGTTCTATCTATCATACAAATGCAGACTCTTGATCAGCTAAATAATTCAAGGTCTGTAACAGAAAAACAGTTTAAAATGGATAACTTTCTATGTCCAAAAATGAGAAGCTATCCTGGAAGGACAGGGTGCGATCTCTTTTAGAGGATGTGATCCTAGAAATATAGGATGCAACATAGAATATTAGGTGTGATCCTCAAAATCTGGGATGTGACCCAAAAATAGGGTATGATTCTAAAGGGACAGGAAATGACACAGAACATAATTCAACTTAAAAACAAAGCTAAAACAAGGTAACTGGATGCGATCCAAGAAATCATGGATGCGATGCTGAAATCCAAAAAAAATGGATATGATTAGGGAAATACTGGATACGACACGGGTTTGACAGGGTGCGATCTGAATCGGAGGTCCATAATCAGCCGGGTGCTGATGTTGATGGCTGTGCTCAAAATGATTTTTCTACACGGGGACCACCATCTTCTATCCAGAGCTCTCAGAATTACTATGGGTAAAAGTGAAAATAAATAGTAAAAATATAATTTTTGAGATATATATTGGACTTTTGAGCTATTTAGGGGTTCCAAAACTCCTCCCAGGCAATTTAAGTTCATTTTGTTCCTCTTCTGATTAATCGGGAATGAAATCAAAGTGAAATTTATCATTACACCAGCAGTACAAAGGTCATCTCTGCTATCAAATCCCTGATCTGTGATGCAAAAAATGATCAAAGAAAAGGAGATACCTAAAATGAACGTCTGGACAATCAAACCAGATTTTAAGAAAGATGTTATTGAAGAAATTTCACCAGCTCACTTTTTTCACACAAATAGCGAAGGCGCATCAAATCACTTTTCCATGGCATAATTTTTTTTTGTGACAGCTCCTGACAATACAAAATTGCTTTGTTTGTTCTGAAAATTCATTCAAATTGCACATTTCATCATAAATCTTAGTCTGACATCATTTAAAACAATCTCACCACTCACATTTTCACATAATTTGGTATACCGTGTGTTTATTCTTAAACACACCCTCCTTTTTAATTCTTCTACTCTATTCTTTCTCATCCTACCCGTTTCATGCAAGTGATATGTTCTTTCCACTAAGGGATTTTATTCTTTTCCTTCGATTTAATTCCCGAGGGGGCATGATCACACTATCATCATTCAATTTTTTGCTTGAAACATCAAAAATGACTTCGTTATCAAACAAACTAGGGGCATGATAGTTTCCTTGACTAAGTCAGAATTGTTGGATAGAAAGCTTTGGTTCTCATAAGCTGGATATCTTGTGTTTCCTCATTTCAAAAGATTCTTATCAAAAGCTTCTGGCAGCTTCATACTGACTCTTGGATGACAACCAAGTTCAGAATCAGTATTATCAATCTTTGGATGAAAACCAAGTTCAGAATTGGTATCTTTAAAATCTTTTATTGACCGTTGGATGACAACCAAGTTCAAAGTCAATTCTATTAGTTTAGTTTGATCAAGTGTGAGACTGATCTCATCAGGAATTTTGTTTGATCATGAGCAAAATTCTCAATCTTTCTGAAGTCAAAATCAAAAACTTTCTTTGAATCAATGCGCTTCTCGCACATCAATTCAAAGAGGGGCAAATGTAACCACTTGGATTTGTTCTGCTCATACCATAGACCCTATTTTTCCTAAGTTTGATCATACTCCCAATTATGTTCAAACGACCCTATTACTGCTTGACATAATTATTTTGAAATTAATTTAATCTCCTAAGGAGATCAAATCACTAAATTAATTACTTTTAGCCAAAATCAAATAATCAATAAAATACATGGCTAAAATGATTAATTTGCAAGGAATTAAATAAATTCCTAAATCAATTGCTCACTTGCAAATGAACCCATTCCCCTAGCCTAATTAATTTAATTAAATTGGCTATAGTCCTATTGATTATTAAAAAGCAATTAAAAGCTTAAATAATTAATATCCTTATTTTTGAATGAATTAAATAAGTTTTATTCATTTCATTAATATTCCTCTAAACCCCTAACCTAACCTACTTCAACCACTTTGACTCTGGGTTCGAACCTATCTCAACCCATTCACCCTTGCTAAATCTAATTCTAATCCTAATTCTATCCTAACCCACCTCCTAATGTTGTCACATTTCATTAGAGAGTGATTAAGAACTCAACCCACTTGAGAAAGTCAACTTTCTCAAGCTTGACTTCCCCTAAGGACCCACTTGCCAAGTTGGGCCTTACATCCCTCCCCATGCCTCATAAATGGTTTCATTAATGAAGATTATTGTATGCCCATGCCTCATTAATGCCTAAGACATTAATGCCTCTTACACTTCATTAATGAGTTTTTCAACTCCATTAATGCACCTTGTCCCCCTCTCTCTCTCCTCATTTTTCTATAAATAGAAGGGGTTTTTGAGCACAAATAAGCTCATAATTTTAGAGTTAAATGCATTGTTATGCTATTAGAATAAACATAGATTCATATCATATTTTAGATTTCATGTTTATGCATTGTTATTTTCATGCTTTTTAGATCTAGAATACATGTGTAGGAGATATCTTTCTTTGTTTTAACTCAAATCTTTCATGCTAAGTCATATATGTCACTGATAGTAGCATAATATGAGGTCTATTATGTTTCTTATCATACTCTTCTTAGTTAGAAAGCAATAGGTCAATTTTAGTGCTTTATATGCTTATCTAACCATGGTTTTCACTAACACAATGACCTATTGAAGTGTCGTGTTGCAGATAATAGGTGCACATTTTAACACACACATTTTTGGCGCCCACTATAGAAAAAGTCCTAAAAAGGGGTATCCTCGGTGAAAACCTGGCAAACAGGCACCTTGATACTACAAAAACATTCAAAAAAGCAAAAATAGTAAAAAAAATGAAAAAGAGAAAAGTGCCTTGATGAAAACCTGGTAAAACGAGCATCTTGGTAGCAAAAAAGAAAGAAAAGATCTTGCCAAGTGGTGAAAACTTGGAAATCAGGCGTCACTTGTATTCTGCGCTCTATCTATCAATGCATTGCTGATAATAAGCCTTCACGATTACACCTATGCTAAAAATGTTGACTTTGTTTCCTTATGAAATCTTATCCTTGCTTGGGATTTGTCTGTATTTCTGTCTTAGGATCAAGTCATTCTGCACTGGGGGCATCTTTTCCAGATTGATAGGTTATGTCTGCTAGGTCATCATAGGCTGGTTTATTTTTTGATACCATGCTTCTCAATGTTTCTGCTAAACTATCCCTTTTACAAAAAAAGATTACACAAAAATTGCACTGACGGTGTTCCTATGACCCACATGGGATTGCAAAAAGGAATAAATGATGTACACAGGCAGGGAACACATATTTCTTGAATTCCAAACTTTTTGATTGTTGAATCTCTACCGCACTTGAAAAATGAATCAATAGTATTTCTCAATACTACCTAATCACAGTTTGATATTGGTTTGATTATGACTATTTTATGTTCCGATGATGATTTACCTAGGGGCATTTAGGTAGTTATGATTTTTCTTTGGTTGATTCACAATTGATAGTTTTTATGTCTTCCGAGTTACTCCATGACATCTGTGCAAAGACAAAGATTTGCAAGGACAAGGGGCATAACATTTTCTTGGTTTTCTGCATATGGTGGTTTTTCCAAATGATCCTATAAATTTCACCTAACTTGGATGTTTATGGTAAGAGCTGCCCCCCTGAGTGGATATATCTCGATCTGTGTTATATGTAAACTATGGGGAGGTTGAAACAATTTCCTTGTCTATTTTCTGAACTCAAATTCTCACTAAGGTATACAAAGCATAATGTACCCAAGGATATGCATTTTCAAGGTCATTACGGGTCCAAAATCTTACCTTGCACAGAATTTGATATAGTAAAAGGAAGGTGACTATTTTGTTATCCTGGCTTCTATGCCTTGATGCCTAAGTCTATCTCTGATATTTCAATAAAATATAGTATTCATACTTTCATAATATCAGTGGGTATTAGTTATAATTGTACTATCAGGTGATATCCATTCCAAAAAGCACCCAATGATGATAAGAATGTTACATTATCTACAAATCAGTGACAAGTCCTAAGAGTCTACATATAACTGCATTTAAAGATTGCATGCTTCATTTTGAAATAATAACATAAGGAATTTGGGCTCAAAAATGATTTCTATCTTTCTTCTAAAAGCCAAGTTAATTACCTCGATTCAATATTACTGATATCAAATATCGTTGCACATCCATAGCATACATTTTGCATTGATTAAAAAAGATAAAGGCAAAATACAAAAATACCGCATCGCATTTCATTATTACATCCTAAATTCATCCATACATTTTACTTGCATAAGAAAAATCAAAAACATACATTTGCATATTCACATTGTATCATTTGAAACATATTTATATCAGTGATAAATCTACAACACATAAATGATGTCATCATCTAAATCTAACTCATCATACGACCAAGATCTAATCACATGTGCAAACAAATCTATCAAAGCAAAGAGACATCATGAAACATATCAGAATCAAAAACAACTGCATCAGATATATATCTCAACATGGTACAAATCAACAAAATATGGCACAAGACTATATTAAGAGTATCAGCGTATCAAAGGATTAGAAAGAATCATATATATATATATATATATGTCATGTACAAAAGAAAGATCTCAAAAGGATCTAGATATACAATATACATGTGTAACAAAATACAGAATCATCTATGGCTACCCCACTCTCCCTAATCTGAAGGAGGAGGAGGTGGTACAAATGGAGGAGGAGGCATCGATCCCTTTGGCTGCTGCGCTAGGTGTGAAAATGATGCAGCTCTCTATCCCTCTAGTACTGCAACATGGTATAAAGAATAATAATATGTAGCTCTTTGTGCTTGATAGACTGTAGTCTGATCCTGTGTATCTCGCTCTTCTCTAAGCCTCTCCAGTTGTGTATCTCAATCAGCAAGAAAAGCATCTGCTACTATGATCCTAGCCTCTGCTGCAGTAGCTCTGGCCTCTAAATCAGTAACCTGGGCCCTAAGCTTCTCTCTCTCCTACTCACACTGAGATAATGGTTGCCCGTCTCTACTAGAACCCCTACCAGAATCTAGTGCTGAAGGTCTATCCTGCGACCTATCCCGTGGCCTCTGCTCTTGTCTCTGTTGTCTCTGCTGCTCCCATGTAAGTAAAGGCACTAGATCCATCTGGGGAGCAACAAATCTGAATAAGGTGCACCGACCCTCTCCACTACCAATGGAAACATCTGCATGGCCACCCACAACACCACCACCCTTGTCATCTCCACCATCATCCCCCTCATCTAGAGCAGGACATCTCCCATCTCTACCTTCATCCCTCCCTCCATGTCTACTGGCACCCCTATCTCTCTGGGCTCCTCGTCTCCCTCTAGCAGGACGATCATCAGGATCATAATCTATCGGCTCCTCTATATGAGGAATGACCTCCCAAGGCACTGTAAATTGAGGAAATAGATGCTAAAGCATCTCTATTGTGTACCCATCTCAGTAACCTGCATCTGCAACATCTAGACGGAGATCCCAATCCACTCTAACCATGTCCCTAATCTCCTGGTGGACGGTCTCATAGCTCAGTTGAGCACCCCACAATAGTGCCTCATCATGGATCTAGGCGTATACAGTAATGTCCTGTGTCCTACCCTGTCGTCGGTCGTACTATCTAAAAACTCAGGTGTGCACAAACTGCTCTACAATATATCTGGTCCTCCCAATGAGTTACCTGCTCTGGAACAAAAATGGAACATGTCGGGAATCTGAGGTCCACTCCTCACAATCTAAGTATGGTTGCCAGACTACCTCTATAATATCATCAAAGAGTCATCGCCAATACTCTACCTTACCCAGATGGGGCTGCTAAATAAGACCTGCATACATATATACATAAGCCTACTCTGGTTCACACTGTCTATCAACTATCAGTCGTGTAACATGGATGTGCTCCTAGACCCAGATCTGGAGAATCAAAATACCCACAGTCATGCTCTAGGTATAGTGGTGCACAATCTCATGCAGCTATCAGTACATGTGGGCTAGGATAGAATTTCCCCATGCAAATCTTCATCTTTGGATGACCATCTACTCCAGCATGTCCACCCATCCCATGAGGAACCTGTGTTGTCCTCTTTCTGACATCAGGATGCACCAATAAAACATGCTCAATATATGGGTAATCGATCATAATGATCACACATGTAGTCCCAAGAAAGGTATCTCCAATAGATGGTATCATCCTGGAAATACTGTCTCATTGCACCAATCACCACAGTAGAAGTCACCTCAAAGAACACCTCACGACCCATAATGGGAACACGTAGTATCTGCCATACATCCTCTGGAGTAACTGTCATCTCCTCGATCAGGAGATGGAAGGTGTTGTGCTCTGAGTGCCATCTCTCGGCAAGAGCAGTCAACAACCCTCGATTTACCCCTATATCAGGTAAATCAATCAAAGATCGTAATCCACAATGGATCATTGTCTCTTGCTCATTAGCTGGTAATAGTCTAGAGAAAGAAAGCACACGACCTGGATATGTCCCTCTAAATGTGAATCCCTCAAAATATGCCTATTTTGGCACATAAAAAGATCAATCAATGTTCTATCTACGACACAGATGCATACTCTTGATCAACTAAATAATTCAAGGTTCACAACAGACAAACAGTTCAAAATGGATAACTTTCTAAGTCCAAAAATTAGATGCGATACTGGAAGGACAAGGTGTGATCTCTTTTAGCGGATGCGATCCTGGAAATACAGGATGTGACAGAGAATACTAGGTGTGATCCTCAAAATCCAGGATGTGACCCCAAAAATAGGGTATGATACTGAAGGGACGGGAAATGACACAGACTAGAATTCAACTTAAAAACTAAGATAAAACAAGGTAACTGGATGCGATCTAGGAAATCCTATATACGATGCAGAAATCTGGAAAAACTGGATACGATCTGAGAAATACCGGATACGACATAGGTTTGACGGGGTGCGATCCAGAATCCCAGATGCGACCCATAATTCAAAAGGCTCTACAAACTACAGAAAAGCATGAAAATGAAAAATACCAAATTCACAGGGTAGTTTTCTGAGTACTTATCGAAGGTCCATAATCGGCCGGGTGCTGACGTCGACAGCTGAGCTCAAAATGATGTTTCTGCATGGGGACCACCATCTTCTTTGCAGAGCTCTCAGAATTAATATGGGTAAAAGTGAATAGTATGGGTAAAAGTGAAAATGAATAGTAAAAATATAATTTTTGAGATATATATTGGCCTTTTGAGCTATTTAGGGGTTCTAAAACTCCTCCCAGGCAATTTAAGTTCATTTTTTTCCTCTTTTGATCAATTGGGAATGAAATCGAAGTGAAATTTACCATTACACCAGCAGTACAAAGGTCATCTTTGCTATCAAATCCCTGATCTGTGATGAAAAAAATGAGCAAAGCAAAGGAGATACCTAAAAGCAATTTCTGGACATTCAAACCAAATTTTAAGAAAGACGCTATTGAAGAAACTTCACCAGCTCACTTTTTCACACAAATAGCGAAGGTGCATCAAATCACTTTTCCATGGCACGATTTTTTTTGCAACAGCTCCTAACAATACAGAATTGCTTCGTTTGTTCCAAAAATTTGTTCAAATTGCACATTTCATCATAAATCTTAGTCCGACATCATTTAAAACAATCTCACCACTCACATTTTCATGTAATTAACTTGGTATACCGTGTGTTTATTCTTAAACACACGCTCCTTTTCACTTCTTCTACTCTGTTCTTTCTCATCCTACCCATTCCATGCAAGTGATACATTCTTTCCACTAAGGGTTTCTATTCTTTTCCTTCAATTTTTTTCCCGAGGGGGCATGATCACACTATCATAAATCAAATTTTTGCTCGAAACAACATAAAAAATGACTTCATTATCAAACAAACTAGGGGCATGACAGTTTCCTTGACTAAGTCAGAACTGTTAGATAGAAAGCTTTGGTTCTCATAAGCTGGATATCTTGTGTTTCCTCATTTCAAAATATTCTTATTAAAAGCTCCTGACAGCTTCATACTGACTCTTGGACGACAACCAAGTTCAGAATCAATATTATCAATCTTTGGACGACAAACAAGTTTAGAATTGGTATCTTTAAAATCTTTTATTGACCGTTGGACGACAACCAAGTTCAAATTCAATTCTATTAGTTTAGTTTGATCGAGTGCGAGACTAATCTCCTCAGGCATTTCGTTCGATCATGAGCGAAATTATTAATCTTTCTGAAGTCAAAATCAAAAACTTTCTTTGAATCAATGTGCTGCTCGCACATCAATTCAAAGAGGGGCAAATGTAACCATCTGGATTTGGCCTGGTCATACCATAGACCCCATTTTCCCTAAGTGTGATCATACCCCCAATTATGTTCAAATGACCCTGTTACTGCTTGACATAATTCTTTTAAAATTAATTTAATCTCCTAAGGTGTTCAAATCATTAAATTAATTACTCTTAGCCAAAATCAAATAATCAATCTTGAATACATGGCTAAAATGATTAATTTGCAAGGAATTAAATAAAGTCCTAAATCAATTGCTCACTTGCAAATGAACCCATTCCCCTAGCCTAATTAATTTAATTAAATTGGTTATAGTCCTATTGATTATTAAAAAAAAATTAAAAGCTTAAATAATTAATATTCCTATTTTTGAATGAATTAAATAAGTTTTATTCATTTCATTAATATTCCTCTAAACCCCTAACCTAACCCACTTCAACCACTTTGACTCTCGGTTGGAACCTATCCCAACCCATTCACCCTTGCTAAATCTAATTCTAATCCTAATTCTATCCTAACCCACCTCCTAATGTTGTCACATTCCATTAGGGAGTGATTAAGAACTCAACCCACTTGAGAAAGTCA